>JAPYZM010004494.1:0-17730 GCA_030522845.1 Psyttalia concolor
CGAGTGACTGAAAAGTGCTTTTCCGACACATTGAGATGAAAAATATTGTTCGTAACACGTGAAAAAAGTGGTTTTTGGCGAGTGGGAGGTTTATATCACTCGCCTTCGGCTCGTGATATAAACCTCCCACTCGCCAAAAACCATTTCTTTTCACTTGTTACGAAATATACTATTTCATATGCAAAACGACAATTGATAAAAACAGTGTTTTCAAGTTCTAGGAAATTCAATAAAAATATATGTGATCGAGACGTTATCAAAGAATTTGCGATTGCAGAAAGTTTCAACACAGAACCTGAGATGTTATTTTTTTCATATGCCACGATAAAGTGGGATACTTGAGCTCATTGGCTTAAGTGGTTGTAACCAGTCTGTAGTATTCAGTGAATATTTCCAAAATAAATGTATAATTATTCACATTTGAATGCAGTATTTTTTTCCGTCTAAAATTATAAAACAAAGCTAGAAAGTAAAAAACTTTCGAGCGAACTAATTTTTGACGTACTGAAATAGCGTGAAATGCCTCATGCACGAAATCCACATATTTATTTTTTAAAGTTAGAATATTTAACTACGTCACCAGATTACTATTTTAAACACAAATATCTGCTCACGGATATCGACTAACACTGTTTTAACGTATTAGTATCGACTGACATACTAGTTGACTCGTTGTTATCTGTTCTGTTCTTTCTACTTTCCGCAAATAATCACACAGATTATGACTTTTTACCATAAACCAGTTTTTTTAAACTATCGAAGAGTCTGTGACGGGGAAAAAATGCTAAAAAATGCCCCTGGATACAATATTACATCAGATTACAGCGAACGCTGGTTCGCAATTTACAGAGTTTCGACCTTGTGTGTGCGCCACTTGAGATAAATTATGATTCAGTTGTGCCGCGGCTACACCAGAGTACTACAGAAATTTGTATCAGTGCCGAACAGTCTTTGCTACATGCAAGAGTGTTCCCTAATTGATGAGCAAACGATAAATCATGGACTACTGGACAATTTATTTTACTATTATCGCTCTTCTACTTGGACTCTACTATTCCCTACGCAAGAAGAAATTTTTCGACGAGCATGACATAATCCACGAGAGAGGCTTGCCCATCCTCGGAAATATGGCTCCTGTTTTGTTCCAACGAATTTCCATTGCTGAAATGATTAAAGGAATGTACGAAATTCATGACAAAGCCAAATACGTGGGTTTTTATGATTTCAACAACAGTCCGATAGTCGTGCTACGGGATTTAGAATTGATGAAAAACATCGGCGTCAAGCATTTCGATCATTTCATCGATCGTGCAGTGATGGTGGATCCTGAGCAAGAGCCTCTATTTGGCAACAACCTAGCCGGTCTCAAAGGAGACAAATGGCGTGAGATGAGAAATCTGCTGAGTCCGGCCTTTACCTCCAGCAAGATGAAAGGAATGTTCAAACTCATGACAGAATGCGCTGATAATTTCGCAAGTCACATTGCGAATGCCACCTCATTGAAAGCTATTACCTACAACACGAAAGATGCCTTCACTCGATATACAACCGATGTCATTGCAACGTGTGCTTTCGGTATTGCAGTGGACTCTATGAAGAATCCGGACAACGATTTTTACGTGCTGGGGAAGAAAGCCACTGTTTTCCAAGGTTTGGCATTGGCGAAAATGCAGCTGATGAGGACACTCCCTTGGCTAACGAAGATCCTGGGGATTCACGTTCTAGATCCGAAGATTGACAAGTTTTTCATTGAACTCGTGCAAGGTACCATTGATATCAGAGACAGGGAGGGAATTGTGCGACCCGATATGATTCAACTGATGATGGAGACGCGGAAGAATAAAGAGGGTGAGGGACCTGTTCTCGATATTCATGACATGGTTTCCCAGGCATTTGTATTTTTCTTCGGGGGATTTGAGACAACTTCTTCGGCGATGTGCTTCGTAGCGCATCATATCGCCATTGATCCGGATGTTCAGAGGAAATTACAGGCAGAAGTTGATAAAGTGTATGAGCAGTGCAATCAGAGTATCACGTACGAGGCGATCAATAGTATGAAATATCTCGATGCCCTTGTGAATGAGTGTCTCAGGATGTATCCCATTGGAGTTGCTCTGGACAGACTCTGTACCAAGGAATTTGAACTGCCTCCGGCATTGCCCGGAAAGAAGCCAGTGCTGCTGAAACCCGGGGATCGGGTATGGTTTCCAGTTTATGCACTTCATATGCATCCAGATTACTTCAGTGAACCGGAGAAATTTTATCCAGAGAGATTTATTGAAGATCCCAAGACGATCCACTCGCCCGCGTATTTTCCGTTCGGTGTTGGACCCAGAATGTGCATTGGTAATCGATTCGCTCTTTTAGAGACTAAAGTACTTATTTTTCATCTCGTTCTCAAGTGTAATCTCAGTATTGGGGACAAGATGATTTTGCCACTGGAGTTGGATAAGAAGATATTGGGAATGTCTGCGAAAGGTGGATTCTGGGTGTCAATGGAGCCCAGGAATAAATAGGAGAAAATGTTGAAAATTAATTAGAATTGTTCACGAACTGAGTACTGTACGTCGTGTTTGCCTCTTTATTTCGAATAATAAATGATAATCATTCAGTCGAATGTTGAGGGAATGTGCTATTCAATTGAATGGGAGTGTCACGAGTTTTTATTGAAGGTTTTGTTTCATGTATCATTTTGTCTTTATACTTGGAATCCATTGCCCTAAAGAAGGGGCTTTTGATTTTTTTTAGATATCATCAGCTATAAAATAGTACATTTTGACACTAGGCCGTGAAGAACTTTTCTGGCGAATATGAGGTTACAGGACGGGCCGAAGGCGAGTTCTGTAATCATATGAGGCAGAAAATTTCTTCACAGCCGTGTGTCAAACAGTATTTTTTGTCACGAAGTCTGTGGGCGGTGAGTCACGGCCGCGAAGCGGCCGTGAAGTAGTGCTTTACGGACTGAGTGACAAAAATAGTTTTTAGGAGTAAGACAATGCCTATTTAACAAATTATTCGATTTGGATTTCACTCTCCTTTCGTGGTAGAAGACAAAGAATTTCAAGTCATTTGACACGAAAACATATGAGATGGTATTAAAACACATTATAGGCTGAGAAAGGTTCGGAAATGTCATTAGATTTTGTTCTAACACAGATATGAGATAAGTAGTTCCATTAAATGGTATAAAAGGGATAGAAGTGAATAATGCAAATAAAAAATGGATTTGTTAAAAAAAATTTTCCGATATTTGGCGAAAATTAATTAAAAAGTGTCTTTTTCGAGACACTTTCTTTTCGTTTTCATTAAAGAATCCGTCCGATACAAATGTACCACTCGAAGAGCCTCTCAAAACAAGAAAATCCCAATTTCATAAACGATGTTTTCCGTCTGCGTCAGAGCAAACAATGTACCCACAAATTTCCTATTTTTTAAAATTAAGGAGTTTATACATGCATTTTCGAAAATATAAGAAATTGATGAAATTTTTGTTAACCTTCTTTAATCTATCACATAATCGTATGAAAAGTTCCAGATGCCATTGATACCTCAGAACAAAGTTACAATTTTCTGAAAAAAAAAACATTTTAACCCATGTTCTTATGGGAAAATTACAAACTCTTAGAAAAAAGTTACAAAAATGGGTTTATCGTTATGAAACTTGGCACCCAGTTGCGAAATGATAAAACCCACAATCGTTATATTTTTTTAAATCGATCAAATCGATAATGCGGGATGAAAAGTGGAAAAAACTTGGAAAATTTTTCGCTAACTGAACTTTCTGCGCGCGCAGCTTCACCACGCGACGGCATCGCAGCAGCCCTAGAAATAAATGGGAACGCGCCAAATACGAAAGCCTTGGATATATCGGTTGCTCCGTGGATATGTAAATAGATTAGCTCTGTAAAGCAAGTTAGAAATAGAAGTAATTATGGGTAAAAAATGTAATAATGGGTACTAAACAATATAAGAAAATATTTGCCTTTTAAAATGGAATGAAGTTTCACAAATTGCTTTTTGGATATTCTTTGTCCGCGTTACATGCCCCCATCGATTCAGAATTATAAATGCTTTATTTGTATTAGGGCCAGTTTTTGGTTTAGCTAACCATGGTTAAACCTTGGTTAGAGTTAAGGTTAAGATCTCTCATTGGCTGGCCTCAGTGGTGGGGGGTCTCAACTTCAACTTGACTACGAGTTAACCATGGTTAGCTTAAACCAAAAACTGGCCCTTAGAATGCGGAGGTAGACAATTTAGAGTGACTGGGGAGACAATGTTACCAACGCGCCTCACCCAAATTTTCTAGTGGGCGACGTTGCCTATATTTCCGACTGAATTTTTAATGATTAAAAAATTATTGAGGGCAATTGTAAAAAAATTCTAATGTAATAGAAGTGTGGCCGTGATCAATTGATGATATTAAAAAATTTTTATTCGCAGTAAATTTGCCTCAACGAGATAATTGAAACTCCCATTTTTCGTATTCAGGGATTGGAACACTTATGAAGTCTATACCTTCTTTTGGAGGCCCAGGGTGGGGGAAAACTTAAAAGGTTCCGACAGTGCGCTGCATCATTTAAAAAAATAATAATGAAATAATCATAAATCCTTGGGCATGCTTATTTTTTTTTATCTGATTCCCCTTTATTGATGACGTATGGCTAATCAATTCTGAATTATTTATTCTACGGAATATAATTTATAAGATTTTTGACTAGATACTCCACAGTAAACAACGCTGTATGGTAGAGAGGTTAATATACTGGTGAGTTTCGATCAACTCTGACGAAGAAAGTTAATAATTTGGAAAATAGTAATTTGTCATCAAGGAGGAGGTACAAAGGGAGATTTATCTAGAAGACATGTTCAAATTAATGTCCCATAGCATAACTACAGGGTTCGTCCGCAGAGTTTGAATACGCCGCCCACGGGATTGGCTCATGGATATGCTCTACCCTTCCCCGGTAATGCCGCATCGCTCCGTTAGTTTTCTCTAACCCAACAAGATTTTGGGATTTTCTCATACATTTTTAATAATTAAGGCCCGGGTGTTCTAGTTCAGAACCTCAACATCCCCGTGACTAATCACAAGAAAAATAATTATTAAATCATAATCAAACATAATTTCCGACCTCCCCGAGTGATTTCTGCAGGTCGGAAATTATGCCTGCTCAGGATTTGATTATTATTTCACGAGTAATCGGTGACGGCGTATTCGAGGTGACGAATTATTACACCCGGCCCTGAAGAACTATTGCGATGGTTACAGATAATAAAATTTTGAGAGGGTAATTTTAAAACATAGTCCTTACTATTTGTGAAGAAATTCAATTTTCATTCCATTTCCAATTATTTTTTTGTGATTAAAAAAAAAAACAGTGCCATAAGACTCTGTGTTGATGATACATTTTGAATATTTGTCAATATTTATTTTTGAAGAATCGGTGTGGTGCAGCACTTCGGGAGTTCGGAAGTATATTTTGCGCTATTCAGATATTATATTCTCAAAATTTGCAGTTCTTAGTCCACTTCTTTCTATTCCCATAAGATAGGTGACGAAGCTCCTTAAGACTAATTGCCAAACTCATTTCTTTTTTTTCTTCCCCTTCTATTTTTTCACTACACTTGGCATTAAAGTTGACCTCCTCCAACTATCAAAAATGATAGGAAAGTTATTTTTTGCAAAAACAATCATGAACTCATAAAGTATAAAATTTAGAACACATTCATTCATGTTTGAGGCTTAGAATGAATCGTCTTAGAGGAAAAAATAGCATTTAAAAGGAATGATAATGTAAAACTGCCGAATACATATTCCAGGATTTTACCTGATGTTGAGAAAGAAATGACTTGAACATATTTCTCAAATGGTCGAGTTACTCCGTTTTTTCTTGGTATTCCGATGACCATTGAGTCGGATAATTTCTCATTACCAAAATGAATAAAATCGTAATGCCTCGTCAATCTTATCGATTCATCTGAATGAGTAATGTTTTAAGAATGTATTTGGTAGAAAATTTCCTCACCACAATAAGTAAAGTTCTTCGAATGTATGGCTATGACTCCTTTTTTTCTGTATTCTTCACCTTCTATTCTTTCCCTACTCTTGTCATCAAAGTTGAATCCTTGGAATTACTGGAAACTGTAGGCAAATTTTTTTGTTCACAAAAAAATCATCAACTCAGGAAGTATATAATTGAGAACTCATTTATTCATGTTTGAGTGTACAAATCGTATTCAAGTAAAAGACACTACTTAAAGGCACTGATAATGTAAAACGGCCGAAAATACATTTCATGATTTTTAGTGATTTTTAGCAACATGGTTTGAAGACTTCTCAAATTAATCCGAGCCTTTGATCGAATTATTTCTTTGGTCCCTGATAGGAGGGGTGGTCCGGGTTTCTTTGATTCGAATGATTATCGAGGTCCGCCTTCGTTCCGGTCCCATGGTAGCCGGCTTTGTGGCCCGGTCCAGATGGAGAATGATCGGGATTGCATTGGTTTGGTCTATTTCCGTTTCCGGACATCTGAAATTGTAAAAATATATTTTTTTATATGCTCATACTTGAATACATATTGGTAAAGTTATGTAAAAAATTGCTAATAAGGGAAAGAAAACTGAATAAACAGTAATTCCTTGCGCTTTCGGAAAACATGAAAATTGTTATTTAATGTGAATTGAGGATTGGCATACAATTGTTTTATTGTGCTTTATGGAAATAAAATAAAAAAAATTTAGATTTCAATTTATTTTAAATAATGCAAAGCAACAGGGTTTAAGCGATGGAAAAGGTCCGAATTTATTCAGCTTTGGTATTTCAACATTTTTTCCAATAGGAAACCCACGGGAAATGTAAAAAAATTATTCATTATTGATGATTCTTCATACCTATTTGATTTAATAAATCTATCACAAAGTCCGTCAAATTCCTTTTACAAAAAATATTCTTCCATTTCAAATTTCTCATAAATTATGAAGAGCTCGACTCATTCATTATCGATGTTTTTTGAGTTGGAATAGAATTTTCATTCTTTGGTCAACGGTAATAAATTGACAGTAAAAGGAAGAAACATTAAGAGGAGATTGGCAAAGGTCACGTGACCGAAATTTCGCCGACTAATTACAGCCAAAATCATTTTTTAATCTTAATGAAACCCAATCATCGTCCTGTCGAAGTCATAATTGTAGAACGATAATTGTATTTCACCAAGATAAAAAAATTATTTTGGCTGTAATTAGTCGGCGAAATTTCGGTCACGTGACCTTTACAAGCCTGGCCTTAAAATAATTTCGATGGAAAAATTTGAAATGAACTATTTTATCATGGAAATTTCTTCGGGCGCAAAAATAGTCCGTTATACCACCTATTTGAAAAAATACTGAATTTTATCACTTAACTACCGAGATATTCGGGCAAAATGGCCATTAACACTCAATTTACGGAATTTACCACTTTATTATACCAATTCATGGCACAAATAATGAATAATCATAAGGACACTAATTTTTCAAGTTGAAAGAAAGTAGTTTCCCGGTAAAAATCACTGTCTACTTACTTTTTTGAGAACAAGAACGACTGAGAACAAGATCTGAGAACGATCTGAGAACAAGAACGACTGACAGTCGTCGATGAGAATGATAAGAAATATACTTCCAGGAGGTTTCAAGAGGAATGACGTGGACGATTTGTCGGCAGAGCTAGTCGTCCCTCTTTTATACCCAAGGTTGAAGCAGTAAAACCGGGGAATTACTGAACACGCCTAGCGGAAGACGTGTACGTCAACCAACATATGAATTGCAAAAACCAAACTATTTTTACAGAAAACTCCCATAAGAAACTTCTTATCATTAATTAATCCGCGGATTTGACATTAAAATAGATAAAATGTAATTTAATGTAGCAAGTAGTCCTCACAGCTGGTGAAAAGGAATATAATAAGAGTTGTATAGCGATCCTTTGTAATACGTTAAAAGTTCTATCAGATCCCGTATGGAGGAGCTTTTTTCGTCTCTGAGAGCGCAATTATCAGGTCACTGACTGCAATTATATTATTTAATGACAGAAACAATTCCGTAATTAGTGAAAATTGGAAATAAAACTTTATAAGTGTGGAATGAGTTTCAAATAATTTGATCATGATTTTTCACCGACAGAAAAAGTGATATCTGATAACAGTGTTACCAATTTACGGATTGAAAATTTTATACTACGGGGGGCGCGAAAATTAAACAGAATCAAATCTTTTTTTGTGAGGTGCGTATCAGAAACGAGTTTCCCTTCATCAATACTCTTATGAAAATTATTTTATGCCACTCCGGCCTGAAACCGGCTGATTACGCACTCGGCGCTTCGTGCCTTGTGCCCAATTCAGCCGGTTCCAGGCGTCGTGGCATAAAATTTTGTTCAGGACTTGTTGGGAAATTTCGTCCTCAACGTGTGTGGTTACATCACTCGCCTACGGCTCATGCTGTAAACCCCACACACGTTGAAAACAAAATTACTAATTATTAAGAGTAATTTTCTTCATATACAATTAAATACCTAATTAATTTTCATTTACGCATTCACTATTTAATTTTGTAATTATTGAATTTATTTTCAATGATTATATTTAACTGTAATTAACTCTGGTGATTTTTTAATTCAGTAATCACAGTCGTAAGACTACAAAAAGCCATGATTACTGAAATTGCCTGACGTCTATTCCAGCCATTCTTATTGCTCAAATAATCTCTCCGAATTCGGAAGCGGTAATGGAAAGAATGTAGCAAATTATAATACCGTTTTTTCGACCCGTACTCATTGAGAGGAATGGACATATTCAGTCACCACTAATGGTCTATATGCATATTTATTTTATTTATAATATGACACTTGAGACGTCTTGCATTTTTTTCTGAAATTCCCGGCGCAGAATATAGTTAGAGGGCAAAAAGGTTTTTTTCTTTATTCAGAACATATTACTTCTACAAAGAATCGGTAAAAAAATATTTATCAACGTGACCTTAAGGGCTACATTATGAAAATACACTCATGGAATTGGTGAATTTTGATTCTTCTGAAAGATGGAAATTCATCACAATAAAAAAAGAGTATAGCCATAAATATCAACCACGTGACAATTTAATTCTAGATCGCTGATCAAATTGCTCTTTATCGCTAATACTACGCTTGCGTTTTCTGGAATATTTTGGTTTCGCGATGCTTTCCTTCCTTTTCCTCAGAGTTGGTGTCAGTTGTACAGCTAATTTCTTATATTTCTGGAACTCATCGATGAACTTCTGCCATACCCTCCTCGTTGGAAACTTGAACTCATCGATTTCTGTAAGGAGTGATTGTCTTATTGATTTTGTTTTTAATAAAACATTTTTGGTAATGATTATTTCTGTGATGGGTGCAGATGTACCTCTCCCACGACGCTTGACAATTGCAGCGAGATGTTCTATTGATTCACTAATTACGCGGGAGATCATTTTTACATTGAGGTCCTCTGGAATGAGCATGTAAGTTACCAGGATACGGCACTTGTGAGCCAAGCGTTTGGCCGCATTGAGGATTGTTCTGGTTATTCGTGTATTTGAGTTGATAGATCCATTGAGTACAATGGCATTCAGTTTCAAAACTTGCATATTCAACAGTCGTCGTGTAAAAAATCTAAAAGTGATGAATTTCTTGATCATCCAATAATTCTAGGACATTAATGGTATTAGGTGCGTCATCAACAACTTACGTGGCTTCTTGTGCTGCAACAACTATGTCCACACTTGTCGTGAACTGAGTAATGGGCGATGAATAATCTGGCTCAACTTCAAAAGTTACAATGTCAAACTTGTATCCTAGGAATGTGAAGTTTGTTTCAGATGATGTCAAATTTGTGTGAGTCTTCGAAAGTTTGAAGTGACAATTGTAGTTCGGAATCCCTTCTCTGATGAGTTTCAGGAATCTGTTGGAATATATTTACATTAGACTACATTAGAATACTAGCTAAACGATCGTTTTATCTTGAGGTAATTAAGTAAAAATTGTTTTTGCTTCGAAATAAAAACTAATATTTTTTTTTATTTTTCCAATTTTGAAGAGCAATCTCTATCAATGCCATGAAATATGAAAAAGTTAATAATTGAATCAATAACATTTCAGACAACGATTTTTGCCAATGCCATCTCAAATTTAATGGAATACTGGGAAATTGGTGAACAAATTGTCGCCATATCCTTTTTAGGAGGTCTAGCATATTATCAAACTTATTTTTTGAAAGGTCAAGACGGAATACCGTTGGAATATCTGAAAACAATTACTTTACCATTTGTACTTGTGAATTACTAGCGACTTACTTCTCCGCAGATTGTTTATCTTCAGTGACGTAGAGGAAGTCATCGACGTATCTCGCCAACCACCCGTTCTGTCTGAATTCTGCGAATTCTTCCATCTCTATTGTCCCGTAGTAGATGTTCGCCAAAATTGATGAAAGACTCAAACCTTGGCCCACCCCAAGATTGAGTCGGTATGCGTTATCACCGATCACTACCTAATTTATAAAGTTTAATAAAAAACTAAGGATATTTTTAGAAACGAAATAGCTGAGTTTCAAAATTATCCCCTTTTCAATTCATATATCCCTGTAGCATTTACAATTGATTGGTACAATTCAAAGCAAAGTTCATCTAAACACGTAAAATATCGGTGGAAATGTGAAAAAAAAATCCTTTTTTTTTTCTTAAATTTTGCAGTCTTTTTCTATTGCCCTTTGGAATCACAAATTGCTTCAGTCTATCCTGAAGAAGTTATATTTTAATAATTATTGGACTAATGATAGATGAAACGAGTTAAATAATGTTTCTTACCGTTTGGTTTTTCACGTAATGCGTCAATTTTTCGAACATATTTGTTGGTACATGTTCTGAACTTCCAGTCTTAAAATCAAATGCGCTGATTGTACCAGGGCGCAACTGAAGTGGTAAAGACTTATCGTAGAACTGTTTCTCATGGTTAATACGCGGATTTCCGGACTTTGAATCCACTACGCCGAATGATCTCAGAATGAGTTTCTCAGGGAGTTCCTTCGTTATATCCTGGACTATCTCCAATAGTTTATCTACAGAAAAAAGTATGATTGACGGAACATTGGGGAACCGGGCAGGTCATAATTGAACAATTAATCACAAGCAAATCCATCCGTAATGCAAAAGTTACAGCGATGCAGTCGATTATCTGGCTAGCAAACTCTGACTTAATTATTAACATTTAACGTAAATTTAATTTAAAAAAAATGGAAAGCATGTGTACTTTGCTGAGACTATATTTAATTATAGTCATCTTAACTAAATAATTTTGGCAATGATTTGAAAAATGGCAATATCTTGAATTCGTTTGATTCTATAATTTTGCGTGTTTGCTTTATTAACAATGGAAATCACATTCTCTTTCCCCTCATTTCTTTCTATTATTATGAAATAGTGATTGAGACTGGAATACTATAGGATGGATTTTCGGAGATAAGTTGTCTATCATGAATCCCACCTAGAGCCGAAAAATTGGGTGTTACTTTGTAAAAAAACAACTATAAAACAACCTTGATTAATGGACCCATATGCATCACTGATATCAGTAATAACGAAGTACAAGGGTTTTCCACATTCCTTTCCGACTTTCACAATTGACTTCCAAAAGCTGCACAAATCTCTCTGAAAAAAATCTCCCATCTTCAATGCCCAAGCCTGCTTCAGCCATTGCCTCAGAGCCTGTGATTCATCTTTCTGCTCAGGCGTTGGTCTAAGGCGAATGATAAATATTTAATAACCTCATTCGACGTAATTAAATGGAATTAGTAACCGAAAAATTATGATTAATTCGTATCCTGTAGATGCATTTAAATCTGTTAAAATTATATTAAATTAACTTTATATATAATGTATTATCGACGGCAGTGGCCGTGTGGTTAGAGTGCTAGACTCGTATGCCAATGATCTGCATTCGCTTTCCGTCACCGGCGGCCAAAATTTGTAAAAATTTGTAGCACTCTGATCTCACGATTCACTGCCGAGCGGGAGTCTCCTAAAGAGGGACGACTGTACCTGGCCAAGGTTTTTCCCTCAGGAAGAGGTTGTTCCTCGCTCATTGGCGAATGCGGTACAACGTAAAAACCCGAGAGAGTATACGTGAGGACAGGGAAAAAAAAATTTATACATACGAAAGAGTCTCTTTGAGAGGTCAATTGACTCGCTCAAAAGTTCTACTATATTTCGAAATTTTTTAGTAATTATTTGGATTAGAAAATTGGCTGTATAGTCAGAGTATTTAACGATATAGGGAAAAAAATGTTTGTCTTTCTTGTTAAAAGCTGATTTGAAGGCAAAAATACAAAAAAAAAATGACAGAACGTGGGGAGGTAGGTGTTAGATTTTGTGACGTCATATAACAAGTGTCCATTTTGTGACGATCTTTTCATGGCATAGAGGGAGTTAGTCTAAAATATCGGAAAAAATGTGTGACCTGATATTTTAATGGGCCCAATGCACTGGTGTATATTAACTTACATTGCTGTATATATTGGCCGCAAGCCATCCCTCTTCATATGAAATTTCATAAATGCCAATGGAATACCATCACTCGAGCTATATGAATGTTCCTCAAGTATTTTACGATCGTTCATCTGATTTACGAAATCATCACGATATTTGATCCACCCCTTTATGGGAACCAGAATCTCTTCGCCCCCATGATTGGAGGATGCCTGATAGAAGTAGTTGTTAATAATGATTTTGATGTATTTGTGTAAAAACCAAGTGAGGAAACTCCTCATTACACGGACTTTGGTCTTCATGTTGTCGATAATCTGTAACCATCCTATGGCATTCATATCCAAGTTTTCAATAATACTCCCAACACGGAAGAATTCTCGTCTGCGGGAAAATACATAATCAAGAGTCCCTCTCTTTATCTTCTTAACATTAGCAACGGACCCAAATAGTTCTCTGGGCGCCACTACTCCAGTTAACATGCTGAATAATTCTCTCAATGCCTTTGCAGGCATTTCGACGTGGAATTTGCATTTCGCACGTTTCCTTAAACTGTTAATGACATGGTAGTATCTAAACTGAAGGTGTTTCGACATGAATTTCTGCATGATTGGTTGCAATGCAGGTAGACACGGCTGAGCAAGATCATTACAGTCCTCGAAAATGCTTCTAAACCACTCTTTGTCAGTACCATTCAATAAATGATGTTTCGGAAAAACTACGGTTGATTTGTGTTCAGGATATTTCCTCATTCTTAGCATTTCATTGTGGATTTCTTCCCTTTTTTCTCTGGATTTGTAACAAAATTTAACTGTTTCATCATCGTTGACTGATGGTATAAATAGACCATTGACTGGGGAAAAAATGTATTAATTAGGAGCGAACAAAACGATTTGCCATATTCTCGAAAACCCAAAATTTTCAGTTGTAAATGAAAACATTAACAATTAGAGATGGTTATAAATCGGTTTATTTTGATCGACTCTCCCTTAATTCGTATTGTCAACTATTTAAAATTGAAATTGAGATATTGCATGAAAATTTTTTAGTAAATATTTGCAATTGAAAATTACGTCACAAATAATATTTCTGAGATGAAGTGAATTCGAATTTGCATAAAACTTCCATGGTTTTAGGTCCATCTGAAAGAGTGTTATTTCAGTCACCTGCTAAAATTTGATATGCAATTTTCAGCTATTAATGGAAATTCACATGATGGGGTGGATAAAAATTTAAGTTTTGTTTTGGTCAAAACTATAGCCTAACAGCCTGAAAGATGGATGCTATCTACTATTGATAAAAAGGTACATAAATCAATTTGTTTTTATACCTGTTTCATCATGAAGGTGTCGTTCAACGAAAGCCTTCTCTTCCTCTGACATTGAATCTGTGTCATCAAATTGGTCCTTATGTGTCTGGGAAGGTTGTTTCCTGAGCAGATAACTCCAGCATTCCTTGAGGATATTCCCCGATGAAACAAGATAACCTCCTGCACTCGTTTTTTTCACACTGAGGGAACCTCGTTCTAAATGGCTAAATTATATGAAATTATAGTTCAGCATTTACAATTCGGGTAGGGGGAATTGGGGGAAGATTATTAGATTCATTTCAAAGCAATGGTTTGGTAATATCCGGGTAGAGCTACTTCAGATTTTTACAACTTTTCCACTTTTTTCAAGGGTTAGTGGTAATTTTCAATTTAATTAAACGCTTCCTCGAGGTAAACTTGAAACTTCTATGGATTTTGGCGGGTAAACTTTATAGAAATTTTCTTTTCAATTTATCACTTAATTCTAATCACAATCGAATGTGGAATTTTCTGAATTGCGAACCACGCGATTTAATTTTTCGTATACATATATGGAATTTTCCGCTGAGAAATTCCCAGTTGCTCGAGTAATCATGAAAAATTGGATCTAAATATTTCGTAACATTTGAATCCAATATCCAATCAATTAAGCGTAATGAAACATGAGATGTATTCCACACTATATCCATAGATCAAAAATGGCTTTCATAGAAGTAAAGCAAAAGAAGCTGAAAAATAAATGCAATTAGGAAGCAATTTATTTTTTTGGAAACTTTATAATTTTTATTATTTTTTGATAAAGCGTTAAGAGTTTCTACGCATTTTCTAGAAAAGGGCTTCTAGAAATCTTCAAGACCAAAATATCTTGACGTGGAATACTTCTAGGGAGAAATACTAAAATCATCCAATACAGAATCTTCAGCTGAATAAAACAGGGATTGTAGGGGAATATTCACGGAAGAGATTTATCTGTTTAGAGGTTAGTCCATACGGGAAAGTGGACTGAAATCAAAAGTAGAAGAATAAAAGTAGAAGTGGTATGATTTTTTCAAAGAACAGAATCTCACAACGACTTACTAGATTGATAACTAAGACTTTTGCTTACTTTCGAACCTTCTCTCCGAATAACCATTGTATCAAAGCGAAGTCTGATTCCTCGAGCTCCTTCAGACCTGCAGGTTCCTCTTGACATGCATTCACTAACAGTGACATCGATGTCGTTCTGAATTTTTAGAATTATTCGCTAAAATAGCTTCTTTTAAGTCTTCTTCACAGTCCTACAGCCAGGGAGTTCTCTCAAGAATGTCAACACATTTTTGCTACTACCGGAACAGGAAGCCTAACACTAGCGCTCCCGCTAAAGTCAGATTCAAAATTATTCATGATTTCAAAATGGAACAATTCCAAAGATTAATCTCTAACAATTCAGCCAAAATTCTTCAGTTAATTAGTAAACTAGGATAACTGTTTTTTTCTTATAGTTTGTTCTTGGATATGTTGTTATCAATGGACAATAGTATCAATAGTACATATAGTATCACCTCCCCATATATTTTTCAACATAGTTACAGTAAATCGCTAAGGTGCCAATTCAGATTTAATTATAGCTCTACTCCTTTTGTTGGATGATTGTTTCAATAGCGAATCAATGGATGTTTACAAAAAAAATGAAAAAATGGACGGCGACGGATCATCAAATGTTAAGCCCCCCTCGTTATATAAGTAAAATCACACGGATTTTGACCGTTTGGGGTCAGTTTCGTGGAGAACGCACGATAGACTGTCGACGGTCAGGGAATCTGTGCATTGTACTGTTATCAGTGCACGCAGAATTCACATAAAACCAAAAGTGTTAATAGTGGAGAATCCCACGACACCCCTTCAACAGAGTGCTTTCTGTGGTTTGACGGATTTTTATCTTCAATAAAAAATGATTTAACACTTTTATAGCGACAGGGAAACCGGAGGAATTGGCTGGGGTTGGTGCCTACTAGTGAGGGAGGGGACGACGGAATGTAAGTTTTGCCATCACCCTTGTGTCGTTCTTTGTCTGTGTCTATACTGGCATGTATTGTTTATGGGACCAAACTGACCAAACACCAGCCGGGACGTTGGTCTTGGGTTACAGAAAGAGTGAGGTAAGTGATGTTCCGGAGCCCGCAACATCTAAACTAATCATTCCTGACAGGGATAGTTTTCAGCTCCACAATCCACGCCGTAGAATTTGACAATACACCAAATTCCAAAAATCCTCGGGAGAGAGGAGCGAAAATATATAGATTTGACGTCCAATGCTGTCATACCCTAAGTAGTGTTATAGCTACTCGGCATAAAAAAAACCCAGATTTATTGAACATCGCAATTCTCAAGTGCGCCGCCCTGGATACCGTGCAGACGAGTACAGAACCGTAGAAGTTGATGAATGATCGATTACGCTCCTTTTTCACCCTGATAAGAATTGAACCAGAGAAATTGACTCCCGTTCGCGACAAAGCTGCGGTTTTATTGACTCTAGCTTTACACACCTCTGCCATCTAGGCATAAATCAAACTTGGTTTCTGACAAATAAGCAGTCGACACTTTGGCAGACAATTTGTTGAATTTGACCTTTGCCGTTGAAGATCTAAAATTTAGTTCGAATAGTGTGGGGGGTGGGCTGGATCCCTGAATGGAAATTCAACTGATGAGCCTGCTGAACGACCCTATGCGTAGTAGGATGTGTGTTGAGGAACAACATAGAATGGTTTTGATTATAGACGAAGGATTACTCCGCTTACCTAAAGAAACTGAGCCACAAACAGCCGAAAACCCGCTGATCGTGCCCACTTATCAAGGTGAATACCTCAGACATCTTTTATTTTTATATTTTTGATTGTTCGGGGATTGGGAAGATGATGAGTCAGAGCCGGAGCTGATGAATGTATGGAAGTATGGTTCAGTCAGCATAACTTTTAACATCAAACAAAGGAGTGTGGGTAAAGTGATCATAAGCAGAATGGAGGTGGTAGGGGTAGCATTTCATGTTAAAACTTATGCTGACTTCCGTATACACTCACCTGCGCGTCAATCTGTTTCGAATCGGCAGTCAAATTTTTCAATCGTTCAATGTGGGGTGCCAACTTCACACAGCTGCCATTTTGTTGAATGACTGAGGAAGATTTTCTCCTGCCCTCTATTTTGGATTGCGATTTCTTTGGATCCAACTTTGTGAGCTCATCTACTAATGGCTGGAGGAAGACAACGTTCAATGATACAAACCACCAAATGATCGCCTGATCTAGCACCCAGACCATCTAAAATATGAAGGTGATGACGAGCCTTGTCCAGCAGTGCTGACAAATCGTCAGCAGATTCCTTTGTTAACTGGGGGAAGATCGAGGACGGCATTCAGATGCTCCGCGGCCACCAATCGTTTGAGAGCGTAGAAATCCGGAAGAGTTTGCCGAATCTTAGGATGGTATACTTGTCGCCAGGATGCATTGGCCTACCTTGGCTAAGACTTGGCTAACGCTCGGTGACCATGGTATCGCTCTCGTTTAAGGTTGAACTGACTCAACTCGACTGGCTCGGCTTGTCGAAATTTGGTAACTGCATTCGTAGCCGTGAAATACCGAGATTGGACATTTGGAAATACGGTCAGGTGAGGATTCTCTGGTTAAATCAAACGTCGTTTGTCAATGTAGTGTAAAGAAAGGTCACAAATGGTTGATAGACTTAGATTTGAGGCTTTCGCGGCCATGATTAATGGCATTTTTGGCTTCCGGATGGATGCCCCGTGTTTCGTCGCGGAATATTTTTTCACCGAGACATACCATTCCCCACAGACGTCTGGAGGGAAAAATTGAGGACTTTATTACGGTCAAACCTGAAGCGTTGCCGTGCCTCTTGTTCCCGCGCGT
>JAPYZM010004497.1:0-13944 GCA_030522845.1 Psyttalia concolor
TTATCGAGTTTAATATCGAGTTATAGGGAGAATCGATATGGTGAAACGTCGTGTCCGGCTATTTTGGAGTAAAAACATTATAACCGTATTTTGCATTTCCGTCAGGACCAGAGAAACACCGCTCATGAAGGATAACGATAAAGAATATATCATTACTATCTCAACCAGACAGCTGTAATCTTAATTTTGTGTTTCTGTCATATTAACGTGGAAAATAACAGTTTAATGGTGGTTTTAATTGATTGATTAAGATATCAAGAGATTTATATTAAATGAAGTATGAACAATCAAGTGAAAAATTTTTATGAACACATTATCATTGTCTTGAGAATACGATTTCGGGAGTTATATTGAAAAAATATATAACTAAATTACTCCGCAGGTATATTGCAATGAACGTTCATTTCGCGGATTATAAAGCCATTAGATAAATTTGATACTTGAAGGGGTGAGGCGTGTGTGATGTTGAAATTCACCCACTGAGGGAATGATAGGGGTTGCATATTTTTATGGGATGGTTTTGGAAATGGTTGAAGTGGGAGACTCTGAAATTTCTACAAAGGCTTCATATTCAAAGCGAATGAACACAAATTTTTCTCGTTTTGAAAATCAACCCGTGAAGGGTTGAAAGGGGTGCAAATTTACTCATATGATTTTGAAAGCCATTAAAGTTAGAAATTAAAAAATTTCTGTGCTTGGCTTTTTTTGGGAAAGGAACAAACCCAAATTTTTGCCGTAATTGACTTAGTGATAACCTAATAAAAATGCATAATGATTTGAATTATCTTGACATATAATGAGAACGATACGAAGAAATTCATTAATGGAGAAATGCTACTGAAAACATAACGAAAAGAAAATGACATATCAGAAAAAACATCAACGTAGCGGCCGCTTGCGGCCGCAACGACGCTAGTTGTTATATTAATTCTGAAGAGATTTCTCCAATCGATTAGAAATATCAGTTTTTTTTAATTTCTCAAAAACTAATCGACATAGCGACTCGGAGTTGACGCCTTTGGATTCTTGAAAAAATTTCTTAAATATCTGGAGAGTGGGAGGTTCCTCAAGCGCTGGAAAATATTTTTTCTCCCCGGCGGGAGCAAAGTACTCACTTCCCTCCCGCTGCGCGGGAGGGAATTGCGACTTTACTCCTACGCCGGGGAGAAAAATCATGTGGTGAGAAATATACTATTTCTGGGTGCAAAAACGCCGGAGGGCGAAATTTGAATTAATTAATTTGCAAGGGAATTGACTTTTTTCACGATTTAGTTCACCCGTGGCATTCATAATATTCTCTGTGGGAATAACGAACACCATATTTATAATTCCATTGATATTGCGGTCAGAATTGTGCCCCGAACGGTTTTTATTTCGAAAAGTTTTTTCTAGGTTAACATACTAAAGAGCCCCTGGTGAAATTATTGCAGTGGAATTTAACTCGTTGAAAACAATATTTGATTACAACTTTTTGAATTAGCCGAGGGCGAGGCAATAGCTGGGAGGAAAAATTCGCAGGTTGAAATTTCAATAAAAATCCAGGAATTCAAATATTGAAATGTCATGGTAAATACCCAAGTGAATGGATTGCGCAATGGTATTCAGAATTGATTGACGGGCACAGCTGGGTGCATCTCATCTGTTGAGCCCAATGGCTTTCAATTAGATGTTACGAGTCAGTAAAAAAATAGAACGCAGGATTAAACAGTGGAATAAATATTGGGACCTCTGATGCGTAACCGAAATTCTACTGATTGTGATTTACGTTGCCAGTAGATTTGTATTTTTTTTTTGCTTACAGTACTAACACGGACGTTTGAGCGGCAGTGCATATAGTGAGTCAGTTGACGCAGCAATGACAGGAAACATTTATCGACGTGCCCCACCGATAAAATTCTATGGTCCTATCGTATCGCTGAATCGCACTTTATATTTTCATTCGCGGATTTTGTCCGCTTTGTATTATTTACTTTGAATTTTAAGGATGAAATAGTGATTTTTTCCCCCGAAATCCCCATCCACACGTACTTTTCCAAAAGTCATAGAAGTTTTTAAAATTTCGGGACCACTTCACAATAACAAATATGTCACAACAAATCTTGTAGAGCCATTGCCTCGCATGATGTTTTTCTATTTTTTGTATGGCTTCGGCATTAATTTACTTCCCAATAAATTGAAAGTATTGAAAAAATCGAAATAGTATGAAAATTCATGAAACAGAACGAAACTATTGTTAGTCAACCATATTTGTGATTTTTAGTGAAAAATGCACATGTTGTCACTTGAAAAATTATCATTGAACCCTCCTAAGCGCATATAATTTATTTTCAATTTTTTCCAATCATTTTAAAAACCCTCCATCGTTATTATCGAGTAGTATCACTGTTAAAAATAGTTGTTTTTATTGTTTCATCCCCAATATGAAATTTCCCACATTGAAAAATATATATTATCTGGGTCAATTTCATATAAAAATTTCATTACATGAAATAATAAAGAAAGCGGAAAACTAGGTGAAGGCGAGCTGACGAATGGGGCGCCTAGAGTAATGGTAGTTGAAATGAAAAATAATACTAATATAAAAAGAATAAACTCCAGAGCAATCACGAACAAAATCGCGGCGTGGGCTGGCGAAGACGAATCATTATTCACCCATACACTAACTTTTTCGGGGGGTGCGAGAAAAAAAAATGATACAGTCTAATGTACGACTTTCTCCCCCTATGTATTTCTCTATGTGTGAAGGCCTCCGTATATAAGACCTCCCCTCGCTCCTTGAGAAATTTCCTGTTCAAATGTAGGCGTTGTACGCAAAAAATTGTCATATACGATCTGCTCCCTATCGCACCCCTAATCATATTAAAGATTCCCCTTATTCAGCGACCCCTCCCTAAGTGCTTACGACCTTGAAATACTTCAATCTTCGTATAAAGTACAATTTTTACTCACTGAAATTCAACAATAATGCAATAAAAATCGAAAGCAGGAAATAAATAAAATGGAACAGAAAAATAATAATAAAATAAAAATTGAGTGTACAAGGGACGAAAGGAAAAGTTTATGACTTCAATTATCATCTGTAATTCTGGATTAAAATTAAATTAAAATAATAACTAATCAATCAAAATTCATACATTTTAAAATTCCGCTCGATGCCATTCAAATACATTAAAAATTTCCAGTTTATAAAATTCAATTTTCCCACTTCAAAGAATGTTTTTTTCTGGCAGTACATACGGAGCTCCTAAGAAATTACTCAGGAGTTGAAAAGGAATCCTCAGTCAGTGTATGTTGCGAATTTCACAGAATTTAAAAACAACCATTAATACTCAGAATTAAGAGTGGAAAGATTTTACAAAAATCAGTTGTCCGGCGACTGTCACGGAAAAATTAACCGAATGCACACAGAAAATGAAAAATTCATTTTGGATCACATTTCTATACTGATGGCCCCATCTTCACCACAATGCAACCTCATAATGCTTTACAGAATAACATAAAATCCATTCATTTTCATGCCACTTTCCAAGCTTTGTGCTTTTGCGCCATGTTACACGTGCAAATCCGACTTCGTTTGTGCAACAACGTAATGAAAATGAGGACCAATTAAATTGTGAGACGGGCATATACACAACCAGTGTAAGATTGTGACTTTTGAGCTGGTGACGGGTGAAAATGCTTAAATCTCTGGGTCTTGTAAATTCAACGATCCGTTAAATCGTATTAGCCTCTTCGCACAGAGAACCAAGCCTGTTCTCTATAAATAACAAACATTAAGCCCGGGGATGGAAAATGATGCAGTTCTGCGAGAATAATGGGAAAGTTTGTTTGTCTGGAGCAATTCTATTATCAAATTATTATCTCATTTTTGCGGAGAGGGACATTTTATCAAATGATTAATTACATGATTTTCTAATCTAAAACTCTTGATTCACTCCGGCACTCGGGATTAGGATATATTAGAGCTTGGAAGGATAAATTCGAGTAATAATTTTCCCGCGTGGCTGTTCACTTTTCCTCGCCCGGGGATTGGTATGAACTCTTGCCTGAACTCGACATGGTCAAAATCACAACAGAAAAATAAAATTCCTGGGTTGTCATTATGGGGTTCACCAAACTCCACACGGCTTAAAAAGCCCATAGCGACAGGCAATACCGTTCAGAGAAGAATGTCTGGAAAAAGGAAACGACGGAGATTTTCTTTAGTTGTCATTTTTTTCACTCGTAAATTAAAATATTGGCCTCCGAAGTCGAGGATATTCATAATTTCTGTTCACTGTTAAAAAAGATTATGATTTTACCACACATTTGCAGGACATTTGTATAGGAAAATTATGATCGCTGTAAGGAACACACAATTACAATTTTTTTGCACGAAAATTACCATACATAAGTAAGTACGGATATAAGAAACATACTTTTATGTTACACGTACGTAAGTGATTATTAGAAAGTGATTATAAATTATATAAATTTATGCAAATGGAAATTTACAGTAAATTTATAAATTACACTTATGAATTTACTGCACAAAAGTAATGAATTAAATAGATTTATAAAAAATGGAGTCACGCACTTGTAACATAAAGTAGTATAAGCAACTAGTGCTGTGTTGATAATTGTACACTCGCTCTCTTGCCCTCTTGCGCTCGTGCATAATGATCAACTTACAGCACTTAGTTGCTTAGTATACTATTTTTACTGTAATTTTCCCATACATGGAGTAATTTTACATCAAGTGTGTTCTAAATTTCTCATCAGCTGTGAATAATGCATCTCTGTATGTAATTTTAAGAGACACATGATGTAAATTGTAACGAACATTACACTAGGGACCCCGAATTTCGGCGGAAAATTTTATGCGCGATTATTGCGTGATATGAAGTATTAATAAGACGCGTCAATTCGATGACCAGACGACTATAACTAAGTCCTTAGACTACGTTACAGGCAATTATAATAATAATACAATTTTTCTTAATACTAATTTTTTCCTTACTAACTGGACATGTGATTGGGCCGGTGGTCGCCCTTATAATTACTTTGGCGTCTGGTCTCACGCGGGTTGCTATCCTGGACTCTTAGAGATAACAAGAAATGTAAGCCTAACCCTAAAATCTACTAACCCCCTTTCAACTCAATATAGCAAAATTTAACAACTCCCTAACCGACAGCAACCTGACAATTCGCTGGGACCGAGGGTTGCGCTCGTCCCAGACGACCTTCCACCCAAAACGTAAACTGACCCAATTTACCCCCAAAAGCCCACATAAAAATGGAGCGCTGGCATTCCAACCGGACCTACGCAATTTCTCACCCGATTTGTAAAAGGGTGGTTCCCTTGAGGCTTACCGGACGACTCGTTACGTTGGCCCTTCTTCACGATAACCTCAAGGGCCCTCAAGACCCGTAATCGCAAAAGAAAACTTCTTACTCCTCAGACTAACAACAAAAAAACTAAGAAAATACTCCCTATGACCCAATTTTTCACTACATCGACCATAGTCCCTAAGTCCTAAGACTATCTGCTCCTAAACCTGCCCTTGCGAGCGGAAAGTAATAACTAATCCCCGCCGAAGTGGGAATTTACGCGGAATGCCATCCTTGGCGAGAGTCGAGCTTCCCTCAACCCGGAAGGAGGATATTCGGTGGACATTGGCGCTGCCGCTACCGAACATTCCCCACATGTTCGTTACAAAATACATCAATAGCTATGTGATTTTATGATACTGTTGCGTGATTTTTATAAAACAAATTCATGGTTTTTTGTGCATTTACCCCTGGAAGTATTGTAAATTTACTATACGAGACTGTAAAGATGATTTCCAATGCGAGAAAGAAAATTACTCAACAGCTTTGTGATTTTCCCATACCGTGCAGTGTTAATGACTTCCTCTACATGTATGGTAATATACAGGCGGACTTTTTTAACATTGTTCATATCCTTTAATTTTTCCACTGAAATTCTACAATTAATTTCTCATTCTCACGATCCCGAGCAAAATCAATTTTCAATATCTTTTTTATTCTCGTCGCCTGGGGGCTAGCGAAATGTTTAAAATTTATTCGTCAAGTCTATTATAAGAAAAGATAAAATTATATGCTCCAGTTCAATTATAAAATTACAGAAATTTTCATTGGTCACTATTTTTTTGCTCTTGACTGTAATACTATATTCTCCGGCATTGTTAATCATATAATACTTTCAAAATAAAATTTTCAGATCAATAACTACAAAAAGTCAGCGGGAGAGGAGATACTACTTCTCCTGCATGCATTTCTCATAATTTGATCCGAACTATATCAGTAAAAGTGAGAGACCTTCCAATACAAATGACCACCATCATCTTACCTCAGATCCCTCCGAATCTCGAAATGGAAAAGATGAGTTTGGTTTGGTGGGATCGTCCATTCTGATTGGTCAAGGAAACCCGAGAGAGATCGTGGTCTCGCATCGCTCCCAGCGGTGTCTGTCTTATATCCCTCAGGAGCAACCTAAACTCGTCTCATCTACAGTATTCTGGCACCCTTCTACCAACCACCAGAAGCGATTCAACTCGAAGTGAAAAAAAAGGGGGAAAAAATCCCTATATCTGTGAGGTGAATGTACTCCTGGGATCGAAACTCGTTGAATTTAACTTCTTCATTTGATCCCCATGTCTCATGTCCTTTTACACCGGCAATAAAATGAAAAATACATTGTTTAGACGATCAAGAATAGGTAAATAATTGTATCAGCGGTTGACTATCGAGTCCTACGAGCGTGACGTTTATATTCCCGTAAAAGTTAGAGCAGAAGTGGAGGGAAAATTGTTCACCGTAATTCGGCCGCTGTGTCGACGGCAGCGCAAACCGAACGACCGCACTGTGTATGCTTCCACGACTTGAAATAAGAGGACACTAGGGAATTCAAGCGTTAGGAGAAAAAAAGTATAACATTTAGTGAGCGTCGACGGGCTGGAGATCCACCTGTGCCATATAGAGTTGTGGCTGTAAAAACTGCAAAAGTTAAACTACAGGCGTTTTGTTCTGGATTGTTTGATTGAGGAGACGGAAAAAAAATAACCACAGTTGGCTCCATCAGAACAATCTCATCGACCTCATGTCTTTTTTCGTTGAATAAAAATGCTGAAAAATTCTCGGTTACCATTTGATATCCGATATCAAAAAATGAGGGGGGGGGGAGAGGACATCAAAGGGCTACCCAATGCCGAGCGGATAATATTCTTTTCAGTCATAAACGGATTGACGAATGCTGAAATGAATTTTGAGAGGATTGAAAGTAAAATAGGCAAAATCGGAAGAGATGGAAATACTTAGCCGCTGAGGAGGGCGTCGACTGCTTAAAGTGTAGGAATTTTAATATTAATTTAATGAAATAAAATAAAAGGAGGGATATATTAAATTATATTTTAGATGTGACGTTTATTGAATTAAGATTGGGAGTGTGATAACAATAATACATCGGGTGGCTATATTTAAATATTTTTTCATCACGCTGTGTCGGAAAAGTAACTTCTCAGTCACTCGATGCGAAGCGGAGAGTGACTGAAAAGTGCTTTTTCGACACATTGAGATGAATAGTATATTTCGTAACAAATGAAAAAAATTTTTTTTGGAGAGTAGGAAGTTTATATCACAAGCCGAAGGCGAGTGATATAATCCCACGAGTCAAAAACCATTTTTTTCACGAGTTACGAACATAATTTTTCATCTCAATGTGTCGAAAAAATTCTTTTCAGACACTACTTTTCAGTGACTCAAGAGTCACTTTTCCGACACAGCGCGATGGAAAATATTTTTCGACACATTGCGACGAAAAATTATGTTCGTAACTCGTGAAAAAAGTGGTTTCTGACTCGTGGAATTATATCACCCGCCTTCCGCTCGTGATATAAACCGCCCACTCGCCCAAAACATTTTTTTCGACTTGTTACGAAATATACTCTATTTATTTTTATTACAGCTACTTAGCGTTTACTTGCATAGTACCTGTTGCAAGAAATTAATTGATTGATTAACAGCATGTTAACAATACGTTCTTTAATTTTTCTGGAAAATTCCGTAAAAATTCTTAAACATCCAAGAATTTTAAGGCTCTAGGGTATACGAGTTCTTGAATTCTTCTGTTATGTTTAAAGTCTTCCAAATAAATTATATGACTTTCTCGAATTTTTTCGGTGCCAGACTGCAGAATTTACAAAACGTCACCGATATATTCTCATCAATTCCTCGAAAATTCCATAAAGTTCCATAATTTGTATCGAATATCTCTCATCGTGTATCATAAATTGTCCCTTGGCATAAAGCTTAGTTGAGTAATTTTAGATAGAAATAATCTCGGAGAGATGTGCTCGAATGTTCCAACAAATTCACTATCAAATTTGGCCTAGGACAGGGACTGAAAACAATGGCAAGGAATATTTCCCATTCATCGATCAATCGTAAGTTCTGGGATATTTTGTTTTCAAAAATTAATTCAAATGCGCCGGTAATCTCTTGATGCATTTAACCATAAATTTTCAATGTTACCAGAGTAGGGTTCTAGCTCGCATTAATTATTACCGTGATTTTAATTTGGAATATTGTACATCTGCAATAGAGTAGCTGGGATAGAAAGCCTTCTAATCTAAATTTCAGTGGCTTCTACCTATGTACTGTAGTCCCCCTCAACACATTCGATAAAGTTTTAGAATGAAGAATAATTAAGTGCCGACGATGGATTCTTATCGACCTGAAATTCTAAGTGAAAAGGATGATACACCAATTTGTGAAAAAAAATGTATGAAAATTGTACAGTGTTTGTATGAGTAAAAGAGAGCATTCATCTTCACTGCAATAAAACACGAGCTCTTGTATCGTACAGTCATTCCAATATTTGATGCATACCTCGGGTTTCTAACCTATCGCTCACACACCTCTTGGTCTACCGGGGAGGAAATGACAAAGCTTCTCTGGTTTTTGTCCCCGAACATTTGACTTTTATTCCCTCAGTCCTCACCAAAAGACCAAGGTAACAGCAATTCCAATATGTTTCGTCTGTAAAAGGCAATTCATTTCTCATATATCACAGAACAATAATAATAATAAAGCAATTATTCTCAATGAGAATAATTTCTCAATTTGTAAGAATTGCAAATTGTTGAACCAGTAATTATGACATCGAATAAATTCAATATTTCTTTTTTTTTTCGTTAATTAAATTTTCTTATATAATGATTCTTGAAATATCTGTCGGATTTCCCACCTTCCGGAAAAATCACTTGGCTTTTTTGTATTTTTCTGGCGACAAATCGAAAAATTTTCCAAATGTTACAGATTTATTCTCTTCAACGACGCGGATTGTTTGTCAAATTTTTTTCGTATATTTCTCTCCGTGAAGCTATTATATAGTTTCTATTTGGAAGGCCTCCCTAGGAAGTTCGCAGCATTAATCAACAACTCGCGAAACGCTAAAGATAAGTTAAATTGATTTATCCTGATAATGTTACGTAGCGCCCATCCAAAACACGCAGTAACAGTCGATCAAGAACAAAGTTCTTGCATTCACGCTGACAAAGTTACATGTGAGACATCTCAGAGACATTACATACAGGTTGAATGCACGCGGTCTGACGACTTAATGGAGTCTATGTGCGCAGGTGCATCAGCAACGCCGGTACTTACCGTCGACCTTCTCCACTTGCTTCACTTTATGTCTAGCTCCTTCGCTCGGTTGAGTCTCTGTCTCTCTCAATTTCCTCCCTTCACTCATCTCCCGTTCATTTACCCCCTCCCTCGAACTCCGCGAGTCCCCTAATAATTCAATCAAATTTTATGGAGTTTACCCTGGGTATCAAGTGCATAACGTAATATATGTCCTATGTAAAATTGGAACATAAATAGTGACCAATCCTACAGAAACTGTGGTTTACTGTAATTCCGTTGCAAATATGCATTTAACTTCATGCAATATTTCATCTAGAAATGTATAAATTATGGAATAGGAAAGTTGATTCCGGGAGTTTCGGGGTAACGATGCCTCGGGGAATTTCTGCGTTTCGAGACATAAATGAAATACTCAATGTTGAGTGAAATGTATAATTTCAATTGTGAACTATAGTTGAAAAATTAATGAAACAGAATCAAAGAGAGTTATCAACGGGCGTCTGTCAGAACTCAATGAATTCTCTCATTTATTTTCAAGGAGAGAAGTTGACGGGCAGAGAGGGAGCAATTGAAATATTTCAATTATACTGTACACTGCAGGACAAGTTGGGTGAAATTTCAACGGAAAAGTATTGCTGCGAGTGGGGAAAAATATTGCCATTTTTATGGAAAATATTACGCCCCCGGTTTTGATAATCGTAGCCGTTACGCAATCATCAGCTACGGGGGAATTCAAAATGAAGAGCTTATTTTCCTTGCGGTAGTGATTTTTTAAATATCTGTGAGGGAGTGGCTCTCCAGCAGATGAGAACGAGAAGAATCTGGTGGTATCTCCAACAAAAAAATTAGATTTCAATTTATTTGAATTATAATACGTTTCTAAAACTTTTGTAGTTCAAAGTTTTGTTTATAACTTTTTTTCTTTCCTTTCTTGTCTCCTCGAGGACTTTTTTTTTAATTAAACATCATCCAAGGACAAGGCTCCAAAAAACGAAAATATTTAATTGCTGTTCTGACAATTCCCATAAGAGCTCATGGTAAATTGCCTTTTCATTAAAATTTCAGGGTCTTCCTCACTGATAAACGGAATTATCCCCTTCCTGTTCATAAAAACATCAATCCACCAACACGAGTTTAATATTTAGCAGTAAAATGGACAATATATGCCGGATGCAGGCGTTAGGATGAGGCTTTACGGGACATAAAGTTTTAAATATCTACTATATTTTTTTCTGGACTCCAAATTTTTTTCCGTGTATCGCTGGATTGAATTGAGTATATATGTATGTATTTTATTGCCTTCTGAGGTGGTTTGCGAGGTGCTCTTATCTCTCGAGGGACGCGCATTGAGTGCGCAATAAAAATACCAAGGAATCCAATAATTGAAATATGCAGAGAAAAGATCAATCAGAATGGGATCTAAATTCATATCAAATGTTAAGCACCAGGAGAAACATAAAATTAAAGCCAAATGACTAGCTAAATAGCGCGCCATTGATGAAGCGCACATGAAAATGGATATTCCAGTAATTATTACATAACGAAATAACCAAGGAGTACGATCAAAATTCTACAACCGGTCAGTAACATTTGTTGAACTCTCAATCAAAGTTTTCTAAGTGTATGTATGATTTTTCTTGACAATAGGAACTATGGGGTTGGCTAATTTGCCCTGAACATCGGAAAGGGGACACAATTACCAAGTGGATCGGTAATTTTTCCTAAAAAAATTGTCTCCGTGCCAATATTATTAAGTTGTAGTGTTGACGAACTAAAAAATTGTGGTCTTGCATTCCTTGGAGAATGCAGACGATAATAGGAAGCGGAGTCAAGAGCCGATGTCCGAGCCACTTATGAAATAATAAAGTGTGACAGGGCGATAATTGAAAAATTCCGATGAATACATCAAAACCCTTGGACGCGACGTTTTTGCCCTCCCTCTCTCTCCCTCTCTTTCTCTTGGCCTCTCTCACCATTCTGTCGGACGAATGAGTTTTCATGAGACACGTCCGTACAAAATTTACGACTTTATACAGGTCGACGTGTACATAGTAGATGGAATGGCATCAGAGCTTCTGGGCTATTGCAAAATACTCTTGAGCCCCTGGATGAGATCATATTTTACTCGGCTCACACTGGTAAAGTATAATTTATTTTCACTGTACATCCTCCTCAACTTGAAGTTGAATACATCAAGAGCATATCTGAGACATCACCAAAGGGCAAATATGCATTTCACGTATTTCAAGGTTGACATAGAGGATTCCTCTTTCATAGAACCAAGAAAAAACCGGAAGTAGGAGTATAACTGTCTTATTTTTATATTTTTGCTCGATTTCTTTATAAAATATTTTCAGTAGACTTCTCCATGCGTTTACGATTAAAATTCATTCATTTTGTGGATTAATCAATTTTCAGGCTGTGGAAACCATTCATCTATTTAATTATAATAACCTCCCGTTTCAAATAAGTTGAATTAAAAATCAACGATGAATAAAAAAATATTTTTAAGAAAACTGCTGTGAACGTAATAATTAGGAACTATACGAGAAAAAGTGGCAATATCTGATTTATTTAACATCTAATTGTTTGACAAATTAAACAATATTAAATAAACGAACGAAAAAGTGCTTTCAAGAATGAGAAAGACGCTATATTTTTTTTATGCTTTTCACTTGAGAACAATGAGAAATTGCCCAATTTTTATCGACAAAATGGCATAAATAAGTAAATAGTAAATATTTAAAATTAAAACTAAAATGAATCTATCTAAACATCAAGACATGTTCAATATGAAGATGTCGTTATTAGAATAACTAAATACCGAAGAATCGAAGTACAAATTGCCTATATTGTAGACAATTCTCATGCTCATATCATATTGAACGGAGTGCACAAAAATAACTAACTATTTTTGTGAACGTGTTTCACGAGTATGTGTTCACCAAATATTAATTCATTAAGTGAAAAATAAAAATGTGTACTTTTCGTTTCGAATGAATTTTCTTGAACAATATTTGCACAAAACATTCACGATTTCTTAAAGTGTACGTCTCATTTACTCTAATTATCTCAAGTGCATACAACCCAGATTGTATACAATCTGAAATTATAATATTTTGGAAATAAATGTGATGTATATATTAGAAAATTGATTGTGCATGTGTTATTGGCTTTCCCGAGTTGTGCACAAATATAAACGTGTACAATCCTTACGTGCCCTGAGGGAAAAATCTTCTTTTGACAAAGACGATGTACTTGGAGTACGAAAATCTTTTCTTGTGAATCTTCAACCTTTGGATACAGAAACTTATACTCTTATAATAAATATGGGTGTTCTTGACCATAATACATAACTCTTTTCTGTACGATAATTGGTAGTTGGGAGAAGTAACCAAAAGTTTCAGTCAGATGAATTTTTCATATTCTTGAATTATGACTAGCCTTATTTCTATTAAGGAATTTTTCATTCCGGATGATTTCATATTTTCTTAATGTGATTATTCGTCATCTCCAACCAAGAAATTCCTATTTTCATTAGATAACTAATTCGTTCATTATCACTTCTAGTACATAGAAAATTGGTCTCAAGTGTCACGCGCTTTGGACAAGATATCACGAAATTGACATGTTGGAAGAAAGCAAAACCTACCTTGTGGAAAAAGTTTGTTTTATCAATACCACAACTGAATGATTGATAAGCAGATTTCATGATATTGAAAATTGACAAAAGGATATTTTCTTGCACCTAGTATATTTTCTTTGTCAAAAGAAGATTTTCCCCTCAGTGTGTGTGAATCATACCCCGTCCTTAAATATTCCTCTAACAAGAATGTAAAACGAATTTTTTGTCACTCAGTCCGTAAAGCACTACTTCACGGCCGCTTCGCGGCCGTGAACCACCGCCCACGGACGTCGTGACAAAAAATATTGTTTGACACAAAATGTACTATTATGCCATAGGTGCCCGTAATCACGGGATTCTGGCCTCGCTTCGCTCGGTTGAATCGTGGGTTAGATAAATAGATATGATTTATTGCTGCACATTATGTTATGCAAAGCTGTTACAGAGAACAATATGCAGCCGAAGCTGTTACAGTGATGTCAAATATGCCTCAAAGAAAAAATAACAGATAAGCATGAAATAGTTCTAGAATAGTATATTTTGCAATACCTGCCCAAAAAGTTCACTTTTCCGTACCGGTTTTCGTGCGTAAAGTGGTACTTTTCCGCACAGTGTGCGTAAAAGTCAAAAATCGTGCGTAAAGTGAAACTCGTGCGTAAAGCTTCGCTTTA
>JAPYZM010004499.1:0-11635 GCA_030522845.1 Psyttalia concolor
TAAAATACATGTTAAAATGTGTTGTCGTGGGACCAGAGCACCGCCACCTCCACGTGGTTGGTCCCGGGTAACGCAAAGAGCGGTGATACGCGAGCGATTGTCGGGTCCTTCAGATGCACATAACTTCTGAACAAAACGTTTCCGACACTTAGGGTTTTTTGGAGAGTCATTAGGACCACCTAATTAAGACCTCCACAGAATTTCAGGAAAATCGGAGGTGGGGGGGCTTTCTTAACATTTACCCTTATCTCAATTATAAGAGAATTTTGCATGTACATATTGATAAAGATGTAAAATGGATAGGTATTGAAGTCGAATGGAATGATAAAAAAATATACATTTTTAATATTTATAGATCTCCTTCGGTATCGTTAAAAAGGTGTGTTTGGAAACATTTGTTGGATTTTTCAGATGAATTTTTGGAGAACTTGATAATTTGTGGGGATTTTAATTCACATTCTTCCAATTGGGGGAGTGAGTTGAGAAATGATGAAGGTAAATGGTTGTGGGAATCCCTCCTATAAAATAGTTTATCGGTAATGAATAATGGTAACAGAACTCGGTTACAAGAGGGAGGTAAAATTAGTTATCCGGATATTTCGATATCCTCTTCGGACATTACAATGATAGGAAATTGGGATACTTTTAATGATACTTTTTCGAGTGACCATTTTTCTATTAAAATCTCCCTTCATTTAGGTAAACATTTAGCAGCAGAACCCCCTCTTAGATACCGTAGAAAATTTCTCTCTAACAAATATTTGCTGGAAACAAGCTATAATAGAAAGAATACACTATTACCTGAATTAAAATTAATGGAAAAAATTAGAAACAGTAACCTTAAATCGAGTAGAAATTACTATCACTCTATTTTTCGAAATTGGCTAGATGTTAAAGAGGAAATTGAAAAAGTCAGCAAACTAGATATTCATCATAGCTTCGGCGCTACTCACGAAAATCAATGGAAAAGAATAAATCTAGATACTATTAAAGGCTTTATGTTGAAATAAGGAAAAGATATTAAGAAGGAATTTAATGATTTGATTAAAAAAGAATATGAAATATGGGTGATGAAATAAAGTGATTATGAAATATGGGCTACAGATGGTTCTAAGGACGAATTATCAGTGGGTGCTGCGGTACTAAATCAAAATAAATCCAGAATTGCCAAAATTAAATTACCGGGAATTGGCTCCAGTTATTATGCGGAATTAATTGCAATGAAAAAAACTATCGATTTAATAGAAGAAGTTGATATGTTCGGATTCTTTGAGTATTATTAATCAATTAAATTCGGATTACCTAGATTCTAAGGCTTATAAGGAAATATATATGAATTAGCAAAGGAAGCACGTATTGATGCCTCTGATTATGATCTTGGTATTTTTTGGGGAGAATTTATTCCACAAATTAAAAAAAAATCATCTCTGATTCAAATGAATATTTACGAGAATGCAGTATTAAAGAAACTAAAGCACTTGTGTATTTTAATAATTGTAAAAATTTTGTTTATAATCATCAATGCTTTTGTAAGTTAAAAGTAGCAACATCTAGAAATTTTATCTCGTTATGCAACAGAATAATGTCTAATCATACTTTATTATATAGTCACCTTTTTTGGAAAGATTTTATAATGCAGGCTACCTGTACATGTGGATATGATTATATGAATTTAGATCACGTTTTGAGGGACTGTTCAGATTATTACATAGATAGAAATAAAATGGCTAACGAATTATTAAGTAAATGTCAATTAAATGTTTCAAGTAATTTCCAAAAGGTTTTTTTAAAAAATAATATAATGACTATGAAAATAATATATGAATTCCTAGTTAAAAATAAGGTTAATATTTAAAATTACTTTTTTTATTTATTTAGGCTAATTGTGATGGTCGTTTCATAACTTTGTTAACCATTTTTGTATTTGTCCTGTCTAGAGGAAATTTTATTTTATATTTTTCAATCTTCGAGTTTGTTATGAACTTCAAACAACAACAGCGGATAAGGAAGTATTATGTTCTGATGAACAGAGGGCGATAATACTTGAATTAAATTTTTGGAGAACTTAGGAGGGGGATATAGCCAACCAAAGGAATAGAAAAAGAAAAAGGAATTGAAAAAGTGTGACATCTCTTTTATGAGTGGAACCCTCATACGTCCCCGCGTTGGTGGGCAGCACACTAATTTTTGGAGCGAGCTTCCATGAGACAGTGGCGTATTTTTCTCTCCGTGTACAGAAGAGGCAGAAAGGGGTTTCTGCAGTTTTTCGCGTTTTTCTCGCTTCATATTAAAGATATAGTGATTCTAAGCCTTTTTTGGGATCATTTGGTTTTTCGCGGATAACTCGAAAACGAATCGACCGATGAATTCCTAAGGGAATTCATTCTAGGAATTCATTGAATTCCTAAGCCGAAAATACATAGGAATAGACATACAGAAGAGGCAGAAAGGGGCTCCGGCGGTTTTTCGCGTTTTTCTCGCTTAATATAAGAGATACAGCGATTCTAAGCGTTTTTTGGGATAATTTGATTTTTCGCGGATAACTCGAAAACGAATCGTCGGGTATATATATATATATATATATATATATATATATATATATTGGAAACTATACATTGGATTCTTTAGAATGGGAAAAATCATCATATATTGAAACGGTGATTTTCAAGTAATTCGTTTCATTTAAATCGTTTATTTCACGAGTATAAAAACTACAGTCAATAGCTGCACATAATATAATCTTATCAGCTGTAAAAACTGCAGAGGAACAGATAGACCACTTATCTACGGAATAAATCCGCTATAGCCGACGCTAATTCAATAACATCGGATATTTACAAACGCTGATAAACCTTAAATAAGGAATATTATTAGCACTTGAAACAATAGAGCCAATTATGGCAATGTATTCCACAGGGGAAAATGTAACTTTTCACTAAACAATTGTAAGGGTTCCCTTCGCAGAAAAGATAATCAAAAAATCTAACTACTAATAATATAAAAGACGAGATTGAGACTGAGATTTAGATTATAATGAAGTGATAAAACATTAGATATTCAATCAAAATTTTTTTTTCATTACGGTATCGATGATATTATTAGTTAAAAAAATATTTTTCCAAACTCTCGATTAGATGACTCGTTGAGAAGATAATGTAATATTTTAAAATACGTAAACAAAAATCCATTGGATTTTTCGTTTTAACGAGCAGTTAATTGTGAATTAATCCGAGTAATAAATGATTTAACAAAAAAATTATTTCAGTTACGAAGGACATTAATTACTATCGGAAGGATCAACTAATGAAATATATAATTTAAAAAAATGGTTTATCACTCAATTAGTAATTCAATCTCTTACTGAAAATAACTCTAAAAATTCTCCAATCCTAACCTACTCTTTCATTTTCTCATTAAAAAATCAGGCGTTAATTGGAAGTGGGAATAATGCGCAGACGATGTCAAATCTCGCGAACAATCTCAAAAAATAAAAAAAAAATTACTGGATTGGTGGTCACCCAAATTTTATCCAGTAATTACCGCAAAATATTTAACAATATAAAAGTCATGCCAAGAATTTTCAAGAAAAAAAAATTAATGCATACTTGGACCGTAAAATTCCAAAAACTCGCGAGAAAATAATTCCCAAATCCAGTCAATGCAAGAAAAAAAAATAGAATGATGGGTCAAGTGAACTTTTCTCAAAAAAATGGCAGACCCGAACTTCCCCTCAAACCTCACAAAACCCCCAAACACCAGGAATCAACGATGAATCTTTAGTTATTGCTCAAACTGAGTGAATCAATGCTTGCCAGTAGATCCTTGACATCATCCTGCACCTGATCCGTGGTGTGTGACAACGACAGTCTTGAGCAGAACGAGCTAAGAGCCTCCATTTGTACACCAACGTCTTTCTGCTGTTGAAAATAAGCCATCAGCATCTCCACAACTCTGTGTACTTCCTCCTTCATCTTAAGGATTTCTGCGCTCTTACAATTCTGAAGCATTCTCAATTTAGTCTGAGCGAGCTGAAGGGGATTGTATCCATGACGATCAAAGGTCAATATATTGGTTCCAGCCTTCAACAAGAGAACAACGACTGATGTTTTTGTTGTAACAGCTGCCAAATGAAGTGGAGTATTTCCCAGGGTATCAGTTCTGTTGGGATCAGCTCCGTAATCCAGCAGCAATTTGACAATGTCAGTGAAACCACTGGAGCACGCCAAATGGAGGGGTGTGCGTCCCTGAGTGTCAGCATTGTTGGGTGTGACACCCTTCTCCAGAAGTCTTTTCACTAATTCGATGTTATTTGTTGATGATCCAATGCGCATTCTCTTCTCCCACAATGACTGGTAAAGTTTGACTCGTCTTTTGTCTCGTTTAGAGCATATTTTTCCACCCTTATCAAAATTTATACCAAGTCCGTCTGAAAAGATAATTATTCGTATGATTTCGTTTTTTTTTTAAACAAATTTCCTTCAGAATTGTCTACCAAAATTACTTATCATCAGAATAATATAATACAGATGGTATCAATATTTTGAGATTTACCGTACCTTTACCGTTACTCTTGCAGCGCCATTTATTCTCATTGCGCAGTAATGGCTCTGGTAAACAAAATTCAAGAGCCTGAAAAAACGAAATCATTGGAATTTTCAATTATAGTAATCGCAATAACGCCTAATTATCTCAGTTAAAAACGGTCCCAGAGAATAAAGTTAGAAATAAATATTGTTGGAAATTCTCCCTGGTAGAATTAAGATCTTATGCTTTTTTTTTATTAAGATCTTATGCTATTTTCCCTGAAAACCCCTCATTATGAAAATAATTCCCGAAATGTAAATGAACTCTCCTTTCCAAAACTTAACCTCACAAGCCAATAGTCCCTCCCCGTCCGCCCGTTCCATCAAAGGAGGGACTGTTGGAGAAAATGCAAAGAGAGACTTTTCTAAGTGCACAAAATTCTGTACAAAAAAAATCCTCTCACAATTTCTCCCAAAGCCTTGCATTTTCCAAATAACAAATAAAAAACGTAAAGGAAAACTTTCACCTCCCGATAATAAGATTTTTCAACATTTTCTTCAAGTAATTAATTAATTAATTAATCATAATCACCTGTTCTAAAGTCCGACCACCTCCAGAAGCCACTCCATTGCTCACGAAATGAAGAGACAATGGACTTGGGCTCTGGGTAAGACAAACAATAGTTGTAGGTGTAGTTGTTTCATTCCTCTTGTCCACAATCCCCAATTGTTTGGAAGGATCCCTACGCTGTCTTGGCATTCCCAGAGGCCTTCCACGCTTAACGACATTTGTTACGAATCGTAAATGCCCCTCAGCTTGACCACTGTCATTGGAATCATTGCCAGTGTCAACACCGGAATCGATAGAAGTCATTTTCACTATATATCAGGGACCTCTTGTTTACTTATTGTTGAAGCCAACTGTTTCGTTTCCTTCACTTCTAGCATCAACCACGGAAGCCAGCCGTTGATTTTTGCAGTTTAAACACACCAGTTTCTTCGATAGTTATCCAGTGCTTCGTTAATTGACTTCTTCACTCGCGAATTATGAGGACAAATCAGCGATGATGTGAATTAGGTTGATGAATTTAGTGAAAACATAACCACCTTCTGGTGTTGATGGAGAAACTGACGCAATTTTTTTCCCTTTGCTTTTTAGTAGGTGAACAACCTTGAAGCGCAGGAGAGACCTCTCTCACAAAGTTCAGGCATTAAAATATTCCACGAGGTCGATAAAGTAGAAAGAAAATCAGTTTGCAAAAGTCCACCAGAAAAAATAAAATCACGTGTTGAATTTTAAATATCTCGTGACCCAACGAAGCAATTTCAATAAATTAAATTTCATATTAAAGATAAAACATCAGCCTTTAAAATGAAAGAAAAATCAACAAAATTCACTCTGCCAAACTCAAGTTATTAAACATGGAAAATCATTTCGTTTACGATAAAAATTGTGCTGATCAGAATTGTTTTGATTTTGATATTTTGTTATTATCTTAAGAACAATTGATTGTACGGAAAAATGTCATAAAACATTTTTTGTAGTTGAGAAAATTGTCATCAAAGAAGATCAAGTGTGATTTTCTCATATAACTATTCCTTACTGAAATAATCCTGTTATAAGAGTCAGCAGAAATCAACACCATAAAAGGCATTCAATAAAAGTCTGATTATTCACAACAGTTGGACATGTTCTAATTACTGAAAATATTATGTAATATCTTCTAAAGTTATCTTCATAAAAACGTAGAGATACATTCGCTGAGATCAGTCTGGGATCTACCAGCCACCGAGCAACATCAATTTGTCTTATTTACCCTAGACAATCATCAACAATGAATATTTCGTTCGAGGGGAAGAGGATATTAGTCACTGGTGCAGGTCAAGGTAAACAATCAATAATTACATCTTCCTCCGACACTATAACTCCTTGTCCAATCAACAATCCCTAATTTCTGGTGGAGATAATTCAAGTAAGAGACCTATTGACAAATGTCAACAAGAATTAATGGCCAGCCATCGTAAAAAAAAATGTTCATAATTTTTTTAATCAAAGGCATTGGTAGAGATCTTGCGCTGCGCCTGTCGGAGTACAAGGCCACAGTGATAGCAATATCTCGGACAAAAAAATTTTTGGATACTCTGAAGATCGAGGATCCCAAGATAATTCCACTGACAGTCGACCTGAGAGACTGGAATGCAACCAGAGCTGCTGTGAAGAGCATTCTACCCATCGATATGCTCGTCAATAACGCTGGAGTTGCCACACTCGCCCCATTCCTACAGTTGACAGAGGAGGATTTTGATCTAACGATTGATGTCAATGTCAAAGCCATTTTCAATATCTCCCAAATTGTCACTGGTGACATGATCAAACGCAATTGTCGGGGGAGCATTGTCAACGTCTCCTCGCAGGCCAGTCAAGCAGCGATCAAGGATCACTCGGTTTATTGCGCGTCAAAAGGAGCAGTTGACATGCTCACAAAGTAATTAATTAATTTTGTTAATGATTTCTCACTTTTCACACTTTGCCTCAAGAAAAAATGACGACATAAATTGTAAAAATTTATAAATTGTGGAATGATTAGCTAAGGACATTTCCAATAGAATAGGGTAGAATAAAAAATGACGGCAATTAATCAGTAATTTTTTATTTTGTTATAGAACGATGGCATTAGAACTGGGCTCCCACAAGATTCGAGTGAACAGTGTAAATCCTACAGTAGTAATGACAGCAATGGGTAAACTGGGTTGGGAGGATCCCAAGAAGGCAAGACTGATGTTGGATAAAATTCCCCTCGGTAGATTTGCTGGTAAATATTGATAATAATCCAACTGAGATACTAGTTACATACAGAATATTTCCCCGTTTTTTACGAGATCATAATATCGCAAAGTGTTATTTTGTATTTTTATCATTTCAGAGGTCGGCGAAGTGATAGACGCAATTGTCTACTTGTTGAGTGATCGCAGTAGTATGATAACAGGAACGGCCCTGCCTGTAGACGGTGGATTTCTCGCGACATAATTGTTTTTGTGAATTTAAGGGGTAAAATGAATGTGCAAACGAACGATCGTTTACTCGATAATTGTCTCGCATTACTGATGAAGCTAAATAAATAAATAAAATTGTTGGAGGCATTCACCGGCGTTGGATGAAAACAGCCGCTCCGTTTTCACCTGTCGTTCACCATACCTTTGCTGTCATACAGAGGCTCAAATTCTCTTCGCTGTCATCCCCAGTCCTGCTCTGCTAGTCGGACTCGTGCAACGACAGTTGGATCCTCTCGGATGCACTCTCGCTCACAAAACACTAAATTTTATTTTCACTAATAAGAAGGAATGAACGAAGGAACTTCACTGAACCAGGAGGGTCTCAAGACCCCTGGCACGCTTCACAAACATCACTTGCACCACTCCATGACTTCCCTCCCCCGTTATGAGGATTTCACCCTTTACTCGAAATTTTTTAAATCAAAGACCCCGGAACTGACTCAGAAAAAAAAATACAAAAAACATCCGGCACTCCAACATCGCGTATTGCCGCCATCTTGCGTATTCAACACCCAATCAACAACAACGAAACAACCAGAAACACTGACACTTTTCACAACCCCCAATCCCTTACTATCTTTGGTTTTACTAATTGCCCACTTTAATAGGTCTTTTAATAAATTTCAGTCAATAAACACAAAAAAATGTTCAAAATTTAGTTCTCTGTCTAGAATCACACAACAGGCGCCATCTTACGGTCAGATACTGAAGTTGACTACCAGGGTGACATTTTCCCGGCTTGAGGTCAGATTTCCCGAGGTCCAATAGTTGATTGGATGATTACGATGAAAACTCAATTGTTAATTGATATAAAAGCTAGAAATATGAAGTATGGAATATTTTATTCATGTACATTATAAAGTTCAAAGTAGGTAACTTTAATGATTTTTCTGGTAGAATTATCAAACGACAACCTAAGTATTGAAAAAAGGAGGCATCCTACTAAATCCTCACCGCACTGAACTGGCGCTTAACCAACTTCTCTTTCTTCTGAAAAGGTAGATATTATCCTTGATCGAACGGCAGGTAAGAAGATTTCAAGAGAAGTTCTCGGGTGCGCCTTGACGGTCACTTACCTCCCGTGCAGATAATTGATCAGCTGGTATACCGGTCGATAATTACCGTGCAGTTGTCTACTTTTAATCCGCAGAACTTACGGTAAATCTCATAGAGAGCAGGGCAATATATAAAATTTATGCAATATTACAATTATGCTTGAACGCACATTTAAAAATTATAATCTATCAAAAAATACGTCCAATTTATAAATTAGATATCTTTCATATTAGATTAGTATATTTTGGCGATGAGATGAGAAGGTTTCAAGAATTTTATTATTTGATTTGATCTATCATTCAATATATGAAATTACACAAAATTTGTAAATACTCAATAAAACTTAAAAAATGATTAAATTTATTAACAGCTAATTCAAAAAAAATATCGTGAGGTTCAGAAAATAATTGCATTGATCGTTTTTGTCTTGATGAACATTTACAATCAATGGAAAATTGAAAATTTCGTTGATTTGACTTTTGGAATAATTTTATGATTTTAATTTTTTTTCGGAAATTGCATCAAATAATTGCCTAGTATCTCTTCACTTGTTTCTAACCAAAAATTCATTTATATTATAGTTATCAATACACATAGTCTGTGATGAAATCAAAGCCTATAAAAATCGTGTGCCCTTACATTTTATTTAAACATATATCTCTTTTTTCGCATATTTCTGTACTGTCATTTCTTGAGACGGGAAATCCACAATTAAATTTGATCCAGTTGGTAGAATTAATAACAAGAAAAATGGCTGAAGATACAAGATTGTATATTTATAAAAATATGACGTTAACAATAGTCCAAGAGTTTCGGATATTGATGATGTCAATGTTTTAGCCTGACGTGACAAATAAGGTCAATAATGGTAGTGTCTATCACCAAAGATTCAATGGAGAGGATCATCGGCTCTCACAGTGATCTGACTGCAGGTACTTTTGTCATTGCAGTGCGACGATTAAATCAGTGCATTTGTGATTTATGCAACAATTCCATTGTGGAATATGTTGCATCACCATGCCGGCATTGGTTTGTGTGTAAAAATTATACACTGCTGTACATCCGTACATCTTTGGATATCGACGCTTTCTTGAAGTGTCGGTGGTGTCTCCAAGAGTGTCATGGCTATCAACGTGTCCTTGTAAGAATATCCTAGCATTAATTCAATTACAAAATACTATTCAACTAAAGCATAAATGTTTTAGGTCCCGTAAGCATCTCTGCGGAGAAATTAACAATTCAGAGGCATCTTCGAAGGGACCGAAATTTTTTTAAGATGTCATAAATGTATTTCTACAGCATGCAATTTTCAATTACTTTTTGAATATCGGTTTCAAAAACTGATGCCTCTAAAATATCTCGGGGTGGTAGCGAGTAGTTGCAAGATTGTCTCGCCGCAAGTCTTTTAAAACAGTTGTCACCCGGGAGTCATCAGAGAGGAGAAAAAACCTCACAAATCGCAGGAAAAATTCATGTCCCAAGACTGTCCGAGACGATGTTCTTGATGATGCTAGCGGACCCAGTGATTCTCAGGATCACCAGTATTTGAACGAGGGCTCTCCTTTGAAGGATCCAAACCACTAAAAGACTGGACTCTTTCGAAGATCTCAAGTGATTAATTCTATGACGGCCCTCCTCGTCAACTGGGTGCATATCAACTTCAGAATCAGGCAGAACTCCTTCTGCTTGACCTCTGAACCCTTCAGAAGGACCTGGCTCCGAAGACTAGTGCTGGATGACTCAGAACACGCGGTCAGGAAGGAGATCTGCTCATCCTCTGTTTCAACACTACGGGAAGGTACACTTTCAACATGGCAACGATTTTAAAAGAAAAAATGGTTGTCTCATCGTGAAAGACAAAAGTGCGAGGTAGAAAAGACTGATTGCGAAAACAAAAACGAGAATTAATGTATATTGTACAATATTTACAAGTTAATGTAATTACAAGTTAATGTAATAGTATATTTCTCACCTAGGGAGGTAAAATAAAGGAGGCTTGCTCACGTGCAGAATTACCGCCCGAGCCGAAGGAGAGGGTGGTAAGCACGTGAGTAAGGCTCCTTAATTTTACTTTCCGTGGTGAGAACATGATTTTTCTCCCCGGCGTAGGAGTAAAGTCGCAATTCCCTCCCGCGTAGCGGGAGGGAAGTGAGTACTTTGCTTCAATTGTGATTACAACAAGACTTTTACTCATTTATTGTGCTGTGGTTCAACAATTTTTATAATTAATTTTCACTTCTGAATTAAAAAAATTTTTTTATCCAATGATTTTTCATTGTCTTCCTGTGAAGGAAATGAAAAATGATTGGATAATCCTCGCTGCTTTATCCATTACAGTTTCTGTAACTCTACCCTAGAGATAATTTTTATCGGTAGTTATCGTCGGTAATATCCTCGCTATTCTTCTTTACTAACGAAAACGCTTATTCAGTCCTAGGGAATCATCGTAGGCTGTCTACCACTTCGAACACAAAGACGAATGCAAGATTGCCATTTCGCCTATTACCATGGTGTAATATCTACATTTTCTCCAATTTCATATTAAATTTTCAATTGTTTCTCAAGGTTCGCGTGAGAAACTCGGGAAATCTGGCCTCAAGCCATTTTCCCTCCAAAATTCTCCAATTGCCCTGGCACTCGTAAATCGTCAGAATAATCGTAAACTCCATAATAAAATCCAGGTTGTCCCAGGTGGTTAATTAATGGTCTCATTGTTCATAATTATTTAGTCGACTGTGCCTCTGTATTGACCAACAGAGACGAGAGACATGTTCTTGATAAAATTCCCAAAATTGTCTTGGTGATTGTAAAATGCCACCACAATGACAAATTTCATGTTCCAATTGTTGTCCAGCATTGTAATAAATTAATTCAAAGATTATTAAGGACCATGTGAAAATAAAAAGAAAAGTCAGCACAAAGTACAATTCAGGAATAAGGATGTTGCGGCCCAAAGAAGATTAAATAGTCAAAATGTATAGTACTAAAAGATGTGATAATAG
>JAPYZM010004500.1:9349-28365 GCA_030522845.1 Psyttalia concolor
ATTATTATTATAACAATCATCAATATATCTAGTTTTTCAATGCATATAAGCTTGATTTATCATTATTAAATATGATTTGTAAAAAAAACGGAGTTGCCATTCATATGGCCCATATGGGTTAGTACCAATAACAATTGCGTGGCATAGCTCCGTGGTCAGGTGTTAGGTGGCGACTCCGTAGGTTGTAGGTTCGATAAAATTTAAATTTCTGTTTATAGGTTATTTAGGGAGGAAGACGATGGTATTTGGGTAAAGTGGCTTGGTAAGTTGAAAAAAGCAGTGTTTGATTGAATATTAGTATTTTTTAAAAAATTTGTTATTAAAAATAAGATTGGTCCAAGTTGAACACCACACTCGATCGGACCTTGACATCCAGGCTAGGACCAAGCTTGTCGTTCGAACTCGAATTTAGTTTGACGTACGAGCTTGGACTGAGTTTGATCGCCAATCTTGAATTAGCGTTACAAATCAAGGATTAACCAAGCTAGATCCAAACTTGTCATCCAAGTTCGAGCCAAGGTAGGTTAGTCTTGATACAAGCTTAGACCAAAGTTAGACCAATGGTAGATCCTCGTCGTCGTATAAGAGGACATTCAGGATAACATGTAATTTAAATTTATATTTTTTATCCTTTTATCGCAAAGTCGAAATAATCTATTTCACATTCGTCATGTAAACTCAGTATAAGAGATTGTCCTAACGAAAATTTCAAGGAATTATATTCTCTTTTAATCGGCTTGGAAATATCTCTTCCACAATCGCAATAATATACTTTCCAAATGATAATGAACGAATATTGGAAGCTTATCTTTCCTTGCGAATACATCAATGTAATAACATAAAATTTTCCGCAGACATAGGATGACATGAGTGCCTTAGTCCCACGATAATTGCTGAGAGAAATGTCTGACTTAAAAATAACCTCACGCACTCATTTCGTAATAAAAACAATGGTAATGAATGAAGACAGAAAATCAGGTCTTACGTGTTCAATCTCTGAATCAACCCACGCAAATTCCAATGCTCAGAGGGACTTCACTCCGCGTATGACGTAGAATTTCAATGTCTATACGCGTGACTCATAGTACGATGGCGCCTGAATATTTCCCTCCATTCTCCCGAGGAATATACGAAATTCCTTCAGTGCAAAATTAAAAGGAAGGGAAGGGGAAGGGGCGAACTCCGAATATCCCCACCTTCCTCCATTAGAAGGAAATAAAAATATGGAAATGGGAGGATATTTCCCTTGCAGGCAATAAAAAAGCTGTTGAGCAGTTTAGCTCCGAGTGCAGCGATCAAGATAACAAGATTACTTGTGGATTTGGAGCGACACAGAGAAAAAGAAAGAGGGAAAGAGAATTGCGATAACAAACACACATGGCAGGCACGAGAAAACTCCAGCCGTTTGCTGATTACTTTGTTCAATGTAGGAAACTATATTATACCGTAATCCTCTTAGCGAATCATTGATGCATGAAAACATTCATGTCTTCGTTCTCGTGACCCCTCTTGTCTCGCTCACCCATTTTTTCCAGTGAGAAAGTCAGTGAGCCGAGGCTTCCCCGTTTGAATCATTGCTCAACCCGTGTTGAGTCACGAGTTTCCTAAAAAAAAAAATGAGGGGAGAAGGGAGTAAAGGAAGAAGCAAGTACGTGGAAATTCTTCTGGATTTTCAAGCTTCCAGAGGGACTTGAAAAATTAAGTAGAGAACAAAATTCTGAAACAGGGAGGAAGTGAGATTTAGAATTGCTTGCGTACGCTGATAGAAACCTCTGAATATCTGTTGATTCCCAAGTAAATTTGGTGGAATTATTTAATGAGTGACTAATATCAAATTTCAAGAGATTTTCATACTCTATTCAGCGTAAAAGTAACGAAGAACATGGCAAAGAAATCAACAACAAATATGAAGTCTCAATTCAATGAAAAATCAATTAACCATCAATGGAAGAATTCAATTATTCTCGTAGGAAAAAACTACTGTTCATGAAAATTATTAACTTTATACACGAAAATATTCACTTGTCAATTCTTAAATTTGCGAAATCTTCTCATAAATAATTTCCTCCTGAGAGTGATAGAACAGAACGTATTTCATCAGGGGGCGGTGCCCCAATAAATAAACCATTCGTTAACCATTCGCTAAGGCCACATCTTTGAAGCTCAATCCTGTATAAGCTTCAATTCATGATGAGTGTTAAAGGTTTTTTATTTTAATCGGAAATTGTTATCACTGTTTGAACAGGTGGTAAATTTGAAAGAATTATTGACACTAACACCAATTGAACCCTTCAAAAATATTCACATATAATTTGTTTACAGTTATTTTATATGTAAGGTTTGAGAGGGTGTAACACCTTAATTATATAATTGTGCATGAAACTAAGATTTTATGAGAATTAGAAGAGAAGAAATCTCCATCCCTATTAGAGCAAGACTGACTAGATTTGCATCCCTTTTAGTTAGTTTCTCCCAACTGAGGGATGTTTAAGAAGGGGATTCAGCATTTTTGATTGGGTGCTGCTTTTTTACTTCCATTCTCATTGAAAATATTTAAAAGAGGGTAGTGATTTTAGTCGCATACTACATACACATTTAGGTCAGGATCCGTTGGGGTCAGTCTCCTTGAACTGCATGAGACCCTTTTTTTCTCGTATGTACATGTATTGACACGTCACCTCTCGACGGAGAATCCTGAGGATTTTATGACTGTTGCACGTGTGAACACTGAGCCCTTAGAATATTATTTTGAGCAATCCAGACATTTCGTCCATCGTGAATTTGGAATTGAATAAAAAAAGGTTTGTCATAAATTTTCCGTAAAGATTTCCGTAAAGATTTATTCATGAAACAACTTTTGAGAGAACCTAAATGTCAATGTTCAAAATGCTCCTTTTGAAATGTAGTTTTGTCATTTTTTCCATTGCATAAAACGAGAACCTTTGTCCTAACAATAAGACTGGGTATCGAATAATAGAAACAAAAATTCTCGGGTAGAAATGATGAGTCCCTAGATCAGTAATTTCTAAATTCTCACGATCCATAAAATTCTAAATCTAATGGATACTCCATGAAATTGTAGGAATATTCATGCTGCCACTTCAAGATCCTCCAGGGACAACAGAATCACAATTTGTTAAAAGAATTGAATTCAGTGGGAGAACAAAATAATTTGTACCAAAATTTTTCTTTTTTGTAATTACCAAGAAAATATTTAGTCAAACATCTTTGATGTCTCCAGTGATATTTGAAATCATGATTTGTATTTCCATTGCACGTTCCCTGTACTCCACCAGATATTTCAAAAAAGCTGTCAAAATTGAGAATGAAGAATAGACGAATCCGTACTCGGCAAGCAACGAAAAAAAGAATTAGTACGTCAGAGAATGTAGAGAGAACGAAGAGGAAATTAGCGGAGTGAAACAAATATGAATTAACACGACCCGTAAACACCGAGGTGTCTGAACGTAACTAACGCGTTAACTCAGCGGGGGTCGACGCCACGTCAAGTGTCAAGCCTCTATTATTATGTCATACATCAAACAACAGGAGAAACTAATACACCAGATCCATTTAAAAACGCATCAGCAGGTAAATTGTCAATTAATCGCACCATTTCCACCATTCCTATCAGGCTTTATCGGTCTTATCGTAACGATGTGTCACACGTCTGGCCGCGCCCTAATTGAGACAAAATTGTAACGGACTTTTCTCTCGTGTTAGCGTTGAAACGAAAAAAGAAAGACGCAGAGAAAGATGAAGACAGAAAATGAAAACTTTAAAAGAGGGAAAAGTGAAATAAAAAATCATAATACACTTTTAAAAAATCCAGACGGATTGAATAATCACGGGAATCGACACGGAGAAAAAAATTTAAAAAAAAATGACGGAACAAGTCACGTAATCTGGGAGTGAAGTTGAAATTTCATAGAAAGTGCCCAATTTTCACGTAAATTCTACTTTCTGTTCCGTAAAAATTACTCATCTGGCGGAGATTTTCCGGAACGCTCCGTAGAAATAACGGAACGCTCCGTAGAAATTACGGAACCTTCGGAACGTCTAGAAAGTTATCGTAGATTTTACTGTTGGAGTTTAATTTTTTTTTAAATTACGTAACTTTTTCGTGTGTTTCCCGTTAGGCGACGGACTTAGTCTTCTTAATTCGTACAAAAATTCATAAAAAGGATCTTGGCTCGCACCTTACGTTACTTGCTCCGTAATTTTTCTTGAATATTTTTCTCTCTCTGAGAATTAAGGCGGAATCGAAAGCACAAAGATTCATCTGATTCAAATTGTCATCTCTTTTTTTCGTCTTCAATTAACCCGAGTTAAATTTAAGTTCGGCTGCTGTTCAGATTCGCTTCATTGGAAACCCTTGACTTGATGGAACTCGATTTTTCCATTTGATAAAATTCAATTTAAATCAAGCTGAAAAATTGATTTTGATCGAGTTAAAAATTTGATTGAATCAAATTAAAAATGCCATTGAATCAAGTGCACTACAGGGCTGGCGCATTCCATTGGAATCAGGCGCAGCCTTGAAAAGACTGAGCAGAGTTGAGCTTGATCACTACTCGGATGGGTGGGCCCGCAGGAACACTCCAGTAAACGGTGTAATATCCCGAAGGAAAGAACTTTGGAACGGAAGGCTTGAGAGAAATCGTAAAAACCGAAGGAAGTATACGATCAAATGGATGAAATAAAAAAAACGAATCAAGCCGCAATAAATAAAAATGTAATGAAAGAGAAACAAGAAAGTATACGCACGATATTCGGAAAAAAATTTAAGTACACATTAGAATCATTTGTTAATCCTTGAAAATGGAAATAATGAGCTAAAAGCCTCGTTGCTAGCGACTAAATCCTTTCATCTTTTTCAATCAATGTAAAAATTGAACGCTCGAAAATGTTTTGCGTTAATGGGCTTCGCCATAACAATTTTCAACCTAACACTGGAGTTATTTTGCTAGTGAAGTACTGGAATGAGACAGGTCAACAATACTCCAGGTTGAGTTGTCGACAAATAGCTTTGAATCTACCGAAAATGAAAGAGTTTTTCGAAAAAACGATTTTGAAGAGAAACGTGAAAGCGGAAAATCAAACACTAAAACCTTTGCTTAAAAAAGCTATACATTGAGTCATATAAAAAGTGAAAAAATAGAACCTAAGGCATAAAACTGAAGAAGCCGAGAGGGAGAATGGAGAGACAAGTCTAGACTAGAAACATCAAATAAGGAAAATTTCCAGAGCAGTTCCAAAATTTGTGGAACTTCAAACGACAAAATGGAGGATGGTTTTTTTTTAAACCGGAGATTCTGAGAGACTGGATAACCACGTGAGTCCAAAAAACCACAACACTCCCCCTGTATTATTACCAGCGAAGTGCTGGAATAAAACAGAACAATACTTCAGACTGAGTTGCCGACAAATAATGCTGCATCTAATCAATACAAAAAATTCCTACGACTAACCTCTACAAGAAATTGCAAAAGTTAAAAATTACAAATTGAAAACTCAATGAAATTCTGAAGTGACGGATTGAAAAAGAAAACTATTCAAGTTGGAACGTAAAACTGGTTTGGCAAGAAGGAAAAACAAGATAGAAAAATCGGAGGCTTACACATGGAACTATGAAAATTTTTACAGCTTTCCCTGGCTTTTCTAGAAAAGTTCAAAAATTCAAATGACAAAACTCCTTCAATTATGGCCGAAATTAGGTCAATAGTACTTCAGGTTGTGCTATCAACAAATAATTCTGAATTTTACGAAAATGAATTCCCATGAAGAGCAATTTTGGAGAGGGCCGTAAAAGCTTAAAATTAAACGTTAAAAATCCCCGATGAAAAAGTTGTACATTGAGTGATTTAAAAAGAGAAATAAAACCTGAGACATAAAACCGACGACAGAGAGAGAAAAACGAAGGAAAAAGTTGGGGACACACATATGGAATGATGAAAATTTTTGTGTTCTCCGCTTTTCCTTCGTTCTCTCTCGTTTCGCCCCCCTTTGCCTATTTAGTTTTACGGCTCAGGTTTGATTGTTCATCTCTTTAAATAAATCAATTTACACATTTTGCGTCAGCAGTTTGGAATTTTTATTTTTTCATTTTTTTAATAGTTCCCTTTTTTTAATTTTCATTTAATCCGTCTGGCTTTACTAATTCCCATTTTTCCAATTTTCTGTTTATTTGTGAATTATTATTTAAAAAATCTATTTATTCAAACGCACTCGAAATTAATTAATTTTATACACTTCCCATCATGATTTTCGCGCTGATTTTTAATACCTTTCTCTTATTCACTGCATAGAAGTTCACATCACGAGTGACTATAAAAATGCCCCTATCTCCCTTCAATTCCGTCACTAAAAATTAACTCTCTCATCTCATTTTCTCCACTTTATTTCTGTTTTTCAAAGGGCCATCATAATTCTCACTCTCTCGTACCAAATTTTCATGATATGGGAGTACAGATGCAGAGGTCCATGGAATATCCGACAATAATTAAACTTTCATTTATCAAAATTATTCATCATTCACGATCACTATCCATCATTCGCTCTTTTTATACATTTTTTTATATGAAAGCATTAAACTCATGAGTATAAATAAATAATGCATTTAAATAATTTTGTAATGCAGAATATCCTCTACCGACCTTAATTCCATGATATAATCATTTGGGAACGATCGTTCATCACTTCTAATTTCAGTCCAACTAACAAGGGCTATGATCGAAATTGTTGATTTCATTGATTTTTTAAATTAAACATTCAATGTATGATTGATTAGCCAACCCCAACATCGAATCGATATTAACTCGTTAGAAACGAATTTTATGTTCCTATTATTGAGCTGAAACGACATAATTTATGTCGCATTACATCAAATTTTGATTTTAATTCAATAAATTTCAACAAATAAATCAAAAGCGAAAATTTAATTAAGTGGCCCTAACAACCAATGTCAACTGTCTCGTTACTCTAGAATCGCGAAGAAAATTACCCAACCTTACTCGCGGTTTATCCATTACCTCAAGATTAACGAATCCATCAACAATCTCATTAGTCGATTGCTTCCGCCCGTGCTTACGTAAATACAAAAGATCATTCTCTCAACGAGGCCATAAAATTTCACTCAATAGGCACAACTTTCTCCAACATCAAAGCAAAATAGTCTGCGGCGCGCGGCGGAATTAGAATATTCATTGCGATAAGATAGATTGACAGACCGATTTGCGTATTGCGCATTTATACAAAAAGAAAATTAAATTAAAAATTACTATGTGAACATAGTAATCAAGGATGATACCGAAAAAAACATTAAAATTTGATTTATGTTAACGACATTTTTACGATGTGGCAGTCTTTTTTTTATGATTTACGGTAACAGTTCCCCGCAAATAACAACAAATAATTGTGGAAACACTATTTTTTCACGAATTTTTACTACACGGAGAGAAAAATTCCATAAAAATTACGTGTCAGTCCCGTAATCTGCGAGTCAAACCAATATTCCGTAAAAATTACGGAACTGCGTCGTACTTTTTTAGAGAACAAGTCCAGGAAAAAATATGAAAAGTTCAATAAAAAAGTACGTCACTGTTCCGTAATTTTTACGAAATATTGTTTTGACTCGCAGATTACGGAACTGACACGTAATTTTTATTGAATTTTTCTCTCCGCGTATCGAACAACGAGAACAATTTACGCTTTCCTAACTTTGATTTACGTTTCGATTTTTCAGCTCAGTTTGTGAATTGTAACGACGAAAAACTAAGGAAGCTCTTCCCTCTCCTGTTGACCAAACGTGACCCAAGAAATTTACTCTGAAATTCTACTGATAAAATTCCCAATGTGACGGGCAATTCTAGTCCATGTCAAGTATCCCAAAAAAGAAATATATTTCTAAAAATAAAATCTCCCTCCATCCTGAGTATACCGGATAAGATCTCCGCATACCTTGAGACCTCCTTTCCTCGCATTTTGCACTATCTAATTTTCATTATCACATATCCATGTCTCGCTCAAGTTCAATGCCACGAGTGATCGTAAAGAGAAAAGAGAGTGTAGTCAACCGATGGACTGTAATGCCCCAGCCCCTCCTGTGAACACAACCGAGGACCGGGCGACCTCGTGTTCCCTCTCCGCGCCGCTCGCTCGACTCGACCATATGCCTATCCCCTCTCAGAGCCCCCCGCCCCCTCCGGCCAAGCGAGCCTAGCACAGCCGACCAGTCGCGGATGGTCGAGGTAGTGCAGTTGAAAAGAAACAAGATCCCCAAGATTCGAAACAGGCGTTTGCCTGGGTTATATCCCGCAAGATTTTTCCCTACACCCAAAAAAAAAACCTCTGAAATATGTACTAGGGATATTCAAGTGAAACGATGCCTGTCATGAAATGGAATTCTCAAAATTAGATTTTCGAAATTTTATTGACAGTGAGATGGGCACACTGCTCTTAACTGGGAATTTATTGCGATCCGCCAAATGTAACTCACGTAAAATTGAATGGTTTAATCAATACTAAACGTAGTTTCAGAAAATGGCTGAGTTTTAATGAAAATCCTAATGAACGTTTTTTTCCCCGAATTAGATTACACTTGACGTTTATCCAATTCAGCTCATTTTCCTCGTTTAACTGTTAAGTTTGAGTTACGGTGGCACAATTTTTTTTTTTCAGTTTCATTATTGCATTCGCTTTTACATTTTCCTTTTGTGAGAAACTGGTGAGTCTTCAAATAAATTTGCGCGAAGTATAACTCATCAGGTGACCGAAGTGAATATTGCTCGATCAAACTATCGAGATTAATTATTTTATACAACTGTTTAAAAAAATGAAATTTCATGGACACTTCACCAGTAATTTTTAGGTCATCGACGGTGAATTTGAGTGGGGGGTAAAAGAGCCATGAAATTTCAGGTTTCATGGAAAAATCTGTGAAATTGTGATTTTTTTAAGTCTGAAGTTACTTCTCTGACATTTTATTCAGTCTCATTGTCCCGACAATTCACGAACGTCTTCGACCGAATCTTTCGCAATTTTATTAATTTTCGGGAATCAATTCCAGTGAAAATTAAACACAATAAAAATTTCCGAGTAGTGTAACGAAATATTCAAATAAAATTTTGCAACAATGAGGGGGCATTGATTTTCGATTATACTTTATTGACTCGTTAACTGTCGCCCGCAGGGACGAAAATATTCCCGAAATAATTTGTACCGGTTTTTTTCTATCACAGATTTCACTCGACATGTTCACAATTGAACTCATTTAACTCGTTCAGAACTTGTTAATGACCTACCGCAGGATTTCTCAATTTTCCAATTCTTTTTTTGTTTCGCTTGTCATTAATACCAATTCTCCAGTAGACACGAGCGTTTATTTTGGGATTCCTGGAAACCGATTACTTTTCTAATGAATTTACGAAGAGTAAAGCTGAGCTAGCGAATGGATTAAATATCTATGGAGAAAAAAATAGGATTTAATTATTTGAGAAATCCCTCCATTTACGATCAAAATTTGTTGAATCGATTTATCGCTTGAGGATTGATTGATCAATCGACTTTTATGCAATGTTACTCATTTAATTTAAACAGACTTGATGATTGTAATTAAAAAAAAATAATCCATCACTACTTCCTCGCAAAAGTTAAATGTCCTCTAAAGCTTAACGTTCATTTTAGTATTACTAGAAACCGATTAACTACGTTACTTGAGAACTAGGAAGTATATACTCATACTAATACAAATCCTACTTCATGAACTTTTTTCGTGTCAAATTTCAGCTGCTTTTTATTTAATTCAGTCCATGAACCCCAGTTTGAAGTTGGTAGTGGGCTAAGGTAAGGCGCGTTAATTTGTCAATTAGTGTGTTTCCATAATCCCCTAGTCGTGTCTGTTCTCTTGTTTCACGAGTATTCTTAGACATTACTTGGACTCGATAGATGAGTTTTATGCATAAAACCATAAATAAACTCACTTGAACTATGATGAATGACTCGCAAGTGAAGGAAAATCGATGAAATTCGGCTGAAAGCTTTCCAGTAAAAGCTTTTTGTGCCTGACTTCTCACTCTAGAGGCAAAATTCCAGATTCAAGACTGACAAAATTGGAATTTCGTCAGTGATTTCTCCTCTGATTCGTGGTTAATCGCAAAATCTTTGAGTTACAGAATATTAACCTAATTCACAACCCATTTGCAGTTCCCAATCATCCGAAAAATCCCCAAAAATGATAGTTGAATTGTTAAAAATCAGGGACGTCTATAAACAGAAGAACTCTCCCCCTTGAACAGGTCAAAACATGACCTAGTATCTAAAACCCTAAAATTTATATGGACAACTTTTTCGAGTCGTAAATTTTTTTCCGTTCCACTCATTCCGCCTTTGCTACTGAATCATCAAGAGCCTTTATAATGTTTGAGTATTGAAATCATTTGAGTATCTGCAATTGTTACGACTGGCCAATCCCTCGGAAACCCCTATTACGAAAATCAACAAACTTCTAGTTTATTTGAGCAGCGAACCAATAATCAAATTAACCCTCATTAGCATCGAACTCAGCAATCAGCACTGGAGATTTGTTCGAGCGATTATATTGCGTTATATTGTATTAAAAAATGCCAAAGTCTAACTTCTAAAAACCCACTTTTACATCGCGGACTGTTCCACTTGAATATCCTTAAAATTCCCGAGAGTCCTTGGGCGCCGGCAAAACTGGGTCTTGTAACTCTGCACCACCATCCACCGACACTCGAAAAACTCCAGGCAATTGATGCCTGCATACTCGAGTATAACTTCTCACTCGTATCGCATTTTACTCCAGACAAGCGAGAAAATAAACTTCACGGAAGAAGTTGGTCTCATCGTTATCATCATTACCCCCAACTTAACCTTTTACTGTTATGAATGAGCAGCTGTGTTCCTTAATTCACTGCTAAGAGCTCATCTAATAGGGCTTGCTCCAAACTCAAACAGAAATACGGGAAAAAAAACTTTGGGGGCAGAATTAATTACCCCCTGTTTCCCTCTCCGATTTAACCCCCTTTCACCCCATTTTTTTACCCTCTTTCACTCCAAGTTTGAATAATAATCATCGCTGCATGTTGAACGAGTGGCGTCATGCGATAAGCGAATAAATAAAGGTAAAAAAAAATGGAGTAAAAGAAGAAAAAACGAAAATTCACTGTGAATTAGTCCCGCGACCTTGCGTGAGAACGCAACGACGAAGGAGATGGCCGAGTACGGGTGAGTGAGCGCGAGCGAGAGACGGCTATTCGTGGAAGGGGGGGGGTGAGATACGGAGAGGCAAGGATTGTTTCGAGAAAAAAAAACAAAAGGGAAACGAGAAGAGGAAGATTCAAAAACTTACTGCCGTACAAGGCGGTCCTCCTGCCGCAGTGACTTCAGCCCAGGGACGTACGCACACTTCCACTCACTAGCTCCGTTATAACATCGATAAATAAACAAACAAAACTGAGATAATGATAATCCTGCCAGCTCCGGGTTATCAATTGTAATGATCGATGGACTTTCGAAAATCCAGGCTTATCCCGCCTCAGTTCACACCTGACACTATCACTACACACGCGCACTCCAATTTGCACAAGAACTTAAATACTAAAAGAAAAATAATAATAAACTAACTTAATCGTTGTTGGGTCACTTATGAATTATTCTCACACACGTGATTCAACGATTTTCATTTTACTTTTCACTGACTCTACTGATGGTTCCCGGAATGACTGACAAAGAGGAATGAAAATAAATACTGAAATTTAATATTTAATACGGCCGTTAAATTTTGAAAAAAAACAACACTATTCCATTAGATTATTTCACCACTGATCAGATCGCCAGAAAAAAACCAATTAAAACCGTTTGGATTCGCGAGTTTAAGCAGCACGAGTTTAGCGTGGCCGAGCAGTGCCAGTAACAACGACTCACGCGCGCTACAGACTCCGGCGTACTGAGTTCCATGAGACGGCAATGGCACGGCTGAGCGATTGTTGCGCCTCTGCCGACCGATTTCCAAAGTTTCACGGCCGAGGCGTCATTTTACCTTCTTGGGACGGGAATTGTTGTTTTGCCTTGTCTTCTTGGTTCCTCTCAGCCGCTCCGCCGCACGCCACACGGTCACCGGGGGACCTCTCGCTGTTGCTCTTACCCTGCCGCTTAATTCCTGGCTTCATCTCCTTGCCCCTTCTATTCCACTCTTTATTTTTATTTTCCATTTTCTTAACATATACTTTCCTCTGTCCGTTGTTCTTACCCCACCTCCTTCCTTTTTTTTTTTTTTTTTTCTGTTTTTTGTCTTTTTTGTTTGTGTTTTTCTTTTTTCTTTTGTGAAATGAATTTACATTTTTATGAAACTCTCGTTTCCTTGATGATGATCCACTGCCATTCCCGATCGAATTCATGGCTGAGGGTTTTTTTTTTCTTTGTATTTCGTTTTTTTCAATTCCTTACTTTTATCCCAAGCGGAGTGAAATCGAATCCTCAGCATTAATCTTACTCGATTACGTTTTCACATCCGGAGCTCTGTCGTTATTTTTTCCTTCACTTTTTTCCTGGAAACCAATGAAAATGTTAAATCGCACTTTAACTGGGCGGAGGGGGGGGGGGGATGTTGAAGGCACAAGAACCTGCGTTGATTAACGATGAGACTTTCGAGTGGAAAACCCCTCGGGATTTTACGTGGATCGTACTGTTGATTTTTTTTTTCCTCATTCACCCTGTTTATCATGAGTCAGTTATCTCGATTGAATTCGCCTTCTCAGAGTCGGGATGAACACAAAGAGGCAATTTATATCTGGTGCAGAAAACGAAGAGTTTCTTACTTTATAAAAGTCACTTTGTTATGTTTGGCTCGATCCGCTTTTATGGGTTTTCAATAAGCAATCCAATATCAGTAAAAATTGAAACAGCAGTAAGCCATGAAACAACATTTTTTGCACTTGATGAAGAGTTAAATGATTTTTTTTTCTCGTTAATAGACCGAAACACCTGTTTTTCAAAACTTCACCTGGATTTTAACCTGTGAGGTGACGTTCTAACTGGTGATTCGGGCTTTTTTCGACAAATCACAAATAAATAATAGGCAATAATGAAAAATAATAATGAGATTGATTTGATTTCCGTCAATAGAGATTTAAATATTTGACCGGTGACATTTGTCTTATTTCAAAAGGAAAAAAAATCCCTAGAGCAGACGATACCGTAAACTATCCAGATAATATCGAGCAACAACCGTGATCCTTCACTCAATTCACATTCACTCTCTCCAATTCAGTACTAACCCCACCAGTAATTGGATGGCATAATTTAAACTTGAATTCAATTGAATACGTATTGAGCCGTGGGTAACTCCACGCATTGGGCTGCTCCAAATTCAGTCGTGTGTGACGTGTGTGTGACAATATTTTTTTTCATTTCCAACGTGAAAACCTGCGGCTCGCTGTTTCGTGAACTCCAATGACCTGAGTGACATGGAGAGGAGCCGAGCATGGGGTCTCCTTTCTTCCATCGATGCTGGATCATAAATAAGTATAATAAATTGTATTGAAGCTCTTCCCCTTCATACAGCTCCCACACTCATTATGTCACATCTCTCTCGATGTTTCAGTGGTTGTCTCTCTCGTGTCGCCTTTTATGTCAATGCGAACAAATATGATACGGCGACACTGGTGCCGCCCTATAAATTTAGTGCGCGCAAGTAATGAGTGACGTTAACAATCATGCTTCGGAAGATATACACAAAGGGGACAGGAAGGATTTCATTTGGCTATTCACAGATGTATAACCGTGAGTCTACATTCATAAAGCCACTAGAGTTTTCCAAGTGATGCTGGAACTTTGGTTTTTTTTTAATTATGTTTCTTTCTTCGCTGAATTCTTTGAGGATTGTGGATTATGGGAGATATGTAATTCCGGGGGAATGAAAGAATAATAGTAACTCGAGGTTGACGGGTGAGTGGATTGGGGGAAATGGGAAGGATGAATTATGCACTGAGTTTGATTTAAATTATTTCATTCGGAAGTTTTTCTCTTTCTCTTCTGCACTTTTAGGAATTTTTTTTTCTGTTTTCTTTTTTGGTTGGAGAGGATTCTTTGTTATTCTGGGGAATATTCGGGGGCCATTGGGGTCATTGCGCAGGGCGAGAGGGGCACACAGAAATTGTAGTACTTGGGAATAGAATCCAGGCACGAAAGGTATTACTCTGATTTGTTAGATGAAAAATTAAGGGAACTTTCCTGTTTCAGTTTTAATGTGAATGAGTGGGAAAAAAAACTCTCGTTTACTTCATTGACCCAATTCTTGGTATATTGACGTGGATTCTGATCTACTTATTAAATATTTGAATAACTTAGTAAATGAGAATTTCTGAAAATTTTAATTTATGACGTTCTTGGATTTCGTTTTATTTTCAGGTCGAATATTTGAAATAGTGAAAAAAGAAATATAAATTTCAAAAAAAAAATTGTATACATTCCATTGCGAACGTATTATATATTTTCATCACGCTGTGTCGTAAAAGTAACTTTTCAGTCACTGTCTGCTTCACGTCGAGTGACTGAAAAGTGCTTTCCCGACACATTAAGATAAAAAATATTGTTCGTAACACGTGAAAAAAGTGGTTTTTGACTCGTGGGATTATATCACTCGCCTTCGGCTCGTGATATAAACCTCCCACCCACCAAAAACTATTTATTTTCACTCGTTACGAAATATACTATTTCGTCCCTGGCGTCCGAAAATCGGCGATTCTAACCTCATTCCGGTCGGTTAGATCGCGCTTTCCGGGCCAGAGACGAAATAGTATATTTCGTAACAAGTGAAAAAAAAATGAAAAATTAAAAATGAAAAGTGAAAAATGACTCGCCTTCGGCTCGGATTATAAAGCCACATTCGTCAGATAATACTTTCATCGCCTGGTGACATAATGTACTATTATGAATGAAAACTTACGATTATAATTTTCGCCATTTTTTTTTGCACTGACGTACGGAATACGAGAACGGACGAAAGTGAAATTTACCGTTCACGGAGAAATAGTCTCTTTCCGGCCTGCTGTGATGGGGATTTTTACTAGTGCAGCAGTGGCGTCGGAGCCGCAGGCGAGGCCTGGCCAACCAGACGAGACAACAAGCCCATCGCAACAGCCGACGAGTAATATTTTTTTGTAGTGATCACTTCAGATTTAATTTTATGTGCACGGGCCGTCACACAATTCACCGATCCTCTGAACTTCAATTATTTTCAATTATCACTCGCTGCACATGAACCTGTACCATAAACTGCCAAAACCCAGGTAATTGTGCCCATACATATCAAGATGAATGTTTTGACGTACTAATTTTCTAGTCACCGCAATTGAACCGAAATTAAACCTAAACCGAAGGTTTCTCTCAAAAGCGGTCCTCCGATTCAATCTTGGGGGACAGAAACCAACATTTCCACCAAGTCTCATTGAATTCGGTTAGGTGGACGTATACTAGACATCTACCGCAATATTAAATAGGTAACATATTGTATTCCCAATTCGACAATTAAGTTACCATTTTGGGATGAACATTAGCAAGCTAATATAATATTATCGAATTCAATATTATCGATTCAATATTACCAAATTATTAATTTTGACAAAATTTACTAATTTAAAATTTAATTAATTGGAATTCCCAGTTCGGCAATGTTCGATTCGGTAATTATCAACCCCTACTCTTTGCAATTCGGTAATATTTTTTCACCGTACACAGTTTCTGAAAATTAACATCATTAGTTCTGACGCAAAAATTGCTCCACGCGTGGAAATAATTGCGCAAAGGTAATTAGGAATGGCTTTCTCTTGAAGATGAGAGAAGCCAAGTCATGCTCCACTTGAACAATCATCAGCAGAATAATCAATAAAGAATTGAAATCCAAAAAAAAATTGCTCTGCAACGCATTGATAATGTCAATTATTTTCCCCAAATATCGCCACCAAAATTCACTGACTTTTCTTCCTAAATATAGACATTTCATATTCGTGGAGTGAAACGAGCTTGTTTAGTTGATTAATTCGGGCGCGGTCGAACATTTCTATCATCGAGTTGGCATTCAGAGTAGCACCGGTCATCTGTCGATTGGATAATTAAATACCAACTGACGACATTAACAATAAAACAAAATTAGTCAAACATTTGCCACGAATCAACAGAAATAGGGTAACGAATTACTGGTTTGAAAACGGTATATTCCGGTCAAGGTTGGCACGACATCAAAACATTGGATCACGAACTTCTATTCATCTGTCGAGTACTACGGGCTTACTAAATGCTGCTCACATTGCATTGTCATGTAAACAGGATGATGCCCTTGTTTCCCATGTTTTGATTGCGGTAGTGACATTTATAAATGGACTGGAATGGATTATCGTAATAGAAAGAAAATTGAAAAAGATAAATTAGGAGTGGTTATTACCGTAAATGTTTCGTTCAAGTGGCGATGAAAACACATATGGCTTCTTGTATTGGAATTGCCCCGCACTAATGTATAAACATCCTACTGCTGTAAAGGTCGATAGCAACGGCTGGCACGTGTCTAAACAGTTGAACTGTCTAATTGAAAAAGAAGCGGCGATTATTTGGAAATTCCTCCAAAATGACTACGCGTAAACAACAATTTCCCAGAACCTTTAGACATTAGCCGGTGAACATTTGGAAATAGGCTGTATATTCTAAAATTGTGAGACAATCAATGGATGCAGGAAACTATAGGTTTAATGAATGAACTATTCCATGTGAATTCCTAAAAATGGAGTGAATTCAAATAAATATATTTTTCGACAAATTGAGATGAAAAATTATGTTCGTAACGCGTGAAAAAAGTGGTTTTTGACTCGTGGAATTATATCACCCATAAACCTCTCACTCATAGAAAATCATTTTTTCTCACTTGTTACGAAATATGCTATTTTGTCACTCAATCCGTAAAGCACTACTTCATGGCCGCTTCTCGTCCGTGAAACACCGCCCACAGACGTTGTGACAAAAAATATTGCTTGACACACGGCTGTGAAGAACTTTTCTGCCTCATATGATTACACGTTCTTCACAGCCTAGTCTCAAAATGTACTATTTTATCACACTGTGACGGAAAGTGGAGTTTGGCACACACGGTGTACAAGTTATGATGAGAATTTTTATTCGACGCGTTTCCTGCCTTGGGAGATTATATCGCAAGCCGAAGGTGAGTCACATTCACCAAAAACTCCTTTTTTTGTCTACATGGACCGAAAGTGAGCATTTTAACCTCGCCTCGCTCGGTTAGAAACGCTTGCTTCCGTCCATTCCGGCAGAAAAATCGTATTCAACCCTCGGCAGGAAAATCAGACAAGCATTCCCCCCCTGTTTACAACCCTCGCCTTCGCCTGGGGTCGTAATTTTGCACGTGAGGACAACTTGTCTACTTTCTCTCCCTAGGTGAGAAATATACTATTTAACAATCGTCACGAAATATACTATTTTCAATTTTTTATTTCCTCAGTACAGAACGCTATCGTCAAAAATTTCCAGTAGTAAATGAAGATTGAATCATAATTGAATTAAAAAAATTGTCTTCTGTGAAAAATTAGGGGAGATAGAATTAAGTTTTGTGTTGTATCGAACTGTATGTATTTTCGGCTTGACTTGTAGAATTTTCGATTAAATATACTTATTTTATTTCACAGCTTAGTAATTGCTATTGTTTGGGCGTGCTTGGAAGAGTTGTAATTCAATTAAATTAATTAAGATCAGCAAATGACATTCACAAAAATCAATAATACTCGTCCAAGATGGACGCAAAATTTGTATATTGAAGTCAAATCAGTACCCTCGCTCACCAGTATACGCTCACATGAGTTTACCCGCCCTATCGCCACCATAATTCCCCTCCAAACATCTCGCAATATCGCTCAATAGTCCTCCGCCATTCGTTCAATTCGGGGGCAATATATTCCTGCATTCGCATTTAATTGTGAAATTCGGATGATTTCCGGTAACTTTGATGTTGAGCTAATCATGGATTAATGTCAACTATCAGAATACTCGGAGCCAATCTCATGTTGAAACACCACGAGTACTTGGATTATTGCACTAATGCTTCATGCAATTACTACGTCTGTCGACACTGAATGTTGATTTAAACCTGACATCATCTCACGTACGGTCGACCCATCAAACGTGCCCGTTAATGAACCATTCGCCGAGTCAGACGACGATCGTAATCTCTATCCACCTCATATCATTCATTTCAGCCTCATCCCCTCCGCCTCCTCCACCCCTCAATTTTCCCCAATAGTATTTCACGAAATTCGACCTCATTTATTCATCAGTAATCATTGATTTTATATTATCTGGATGAAAGTGGTGATCAAATCCTTTTGTTAATTCACACAAAAGCCCTGGCGAACCTCCTCTCCCCCCCCCCCCCCTGACTCACTTTTTTCCATATGCGGGCTATAAATTACGGGGATAAATGCGCGTTCACTCCTGTTTTTCACATTTGCTCGGTCAATCGTGAGCCAATCAATAAAATCGCCATTAGTACTCTACAATTCACGTTTGTATCATTTAGGGGGTGAGAGGTTATGGGATGAAAGGGAATGATCATTGGAACTCCACTGAGCACTCGACAGGGCATGAATGTTTAATCTTTCACTCCAATTTTCGTATTAAAATTTCAAATTTTCTCTTCAATTGAAAAATGCACGAAGGTAGTTTTATAACTTCTGCATTATTCCAGGATTCTTCAATATTCGATTTTCGTCAATACTTACAAACTTGATTCATTTTCTATTAAATTCTGACTTTTCCAAGATTGGCATTTTGATATTCACTAGATATGAACGCGCTCGTATAATTACGTGAGTGGTGCTTTCACGTGAATTTATATTTCGTTGGATTAGACCAATTTTTCAACCTATTTATCCTCACAACGCATATATATATATATTATATTATATGTTCTTGATATTATATATATATACTATATA
>JAPYZM010004503.1:0-11360 GCA_030522845.1 Psyttalia concolor
CGTCGGGGCCAGTTGAAAAATTCGCACCCACTGGGATTTGAACTCACAACCTTTCGCACACTAGGCTCGCACCTAGCCGCATGAGCCACCGACGTCGGTCCTTAGAAGTGATTCGCTATGGCGCTATACATTCTACTATCAGCGAATCCTACAGAATGACAAAAAGAAAATCTTAAGTAGTTGAAACCCCAATATAAACTTGCTAACTCTAATTATGCGCCCAATAATTTCGGAGCCCAAGTTGGGCACCACTGTAATGTGGCCGACTTTCCGAAGAGTGAAAACCGGACATTAACCCTCCTTTTCCCCTGGTCATCGCCAAAAAGGCAAACAAATCCACAAAAATACTTGAGGACGCTAGTTGCTCTTTGTTTCTCCGGGAGCAACAAAGAGCAACTGACAAAAACGTAAACGTAACTAAACCGAAAATTTAAAAATCACTATAGACAGGGTGTCCGAGATAAAATTGTGCACCCGAATAACTATCGAATGAGGGCAGTAATCGAAAAATCTTTTAATTAGAAGTTGTTGGGCTCCAAGGGGGAAAAATAATGAGATGCATGTTTTGCGCATACGTCTTCATGTTTTTATGCTATAAGCATAATTTCAATTTTTTCAGATGGGATCAAAAATTTTCTTGTAACAAAAGTTGTTGTACTCGATGAGACGAAGCCAAGGACGGCAGATATAATGTGTTTTTTATGCATTCTGAGCTCAAAAATACTGAAAATGAAACTTGTTAACGATATTCCAAATTCAGACACGATAAATAGAAAGTGACCTTCAAATAAGAACCAGTAAAATAGTGTTACACTTCTCCAAAGTGTAAATACCATAGCTATCTGGTGTACCTTCGTGTTTATTGTTTCTTAGTTTCTACGAATCGGGGCATTATTGAGTTCAGATTATTTTTCAATGATTTCGCCTATCATGGTTTATTGCGCAAATGAAGTTGTAGATATTCTACTGGTTTTGGGACAATGCCGAGGTGCACATCGCGCGGCTGCTCAATTGTATCGACAACGGTAACAAAACCGATTACGTCATCCCTCAGCTTCATGCATTCAGATTATCGAGAGAAATTGTCGAAGAGAAACAGTTCTGCAACCACGACAATGACAACAACGGATGAATCCTGATAATCCTCGTACGCTTACCGTTTTGGCCATGGTTCACATGAACCCTCACATCTCTTTAAGAGAAATTGAGAGAGATTCAGGTATTGCACGAAGCACAGCTCACGCTATTTTGAAATCGAACCGTCATCATCTATAACATATCAGATTGACACAAGCAGTGTCTGCACAAGATAGACAGAATTGTGTTGCTTTTGCCACTGGGCCATAGCGATCTTGAACGAAAGTCCTGAGTTTTTCCAAAATGCCCTTTTCAGTGATGGGGTGACATTTAAAAGTATTGGCCCATTAAACCGTCATAATTCCCATTATTGGTCTATGGAAAAAAACTCACTGGACTCAGCACATTGACCACCAGCAGCAGTGGAGTGTAAGTGTGTGGTGTGGCATTGTTGATGGGCAAGTGATTGGGCCGTATTTTTTCAACGGAACAGTCACCGGTCAACGCTATTTACAGTTTTTACAAGATGACCTTTCCAACAAGACGGTGCGCCACCGCATTTTGCTCTTGGTGTGAGGAATTATCTCAATGTTCTGTTTCCTCCTCGTTGGATCGGCAGAGGTGGTCCTGTTCTTTGGCCTCTGCGATCACCCGATCTAACTCCACTTGATTTTTATTTATGGGGCTACATTAAAGATGTAGTCTACAAAAATTGGCCAACGACTACAGAAGACATGAAAACACGTATCAGAGACGCTATTGCCAACATTCCTCAACAAGCGCTTCAAAATATATTCACTCACTCAACTAACTCTGAGCTTTTTGACGGGAAGCATAACCCAATAAATTTCTACATTTCCTAACGCTCCACGCTTTTTGTCGGGAAGCCTAACCCAAAATAAATTTATGTAATACTCGCGAATATTTTGCCCTTTCGCACCGGGCCACTGAAATTATGTTAAATCGACCGAGATGAGATACGCGTAATTACCAAGCTACCAATTCCATCGCCTAATAATTGTGAATACCCTGGCAGATCGCACGATAGTGAATTAATAGCGATTCGATAGGGTATGCAATTGTTCACACGGTCGATAGCTGATGAATCTGCAGTTAATCTCTGGTCCATGGCCGGTCGATCGCTTGTCAATCTACAGTCGACTAATATCACCTATTGAGCGGTAATCGAACAGCACTCGATCAAGTAAACAAGTCGAGTCCTAAATCGAGTGATCCGTCAGGGTAAACTCACCAGTTAGCACGCAACAGGTCGCACTCCCAGTCGCTCGGAAGTACAAAATTGGAAGAAAATTCATCTTCAGGTGATTCCGGCTTCCTGGCCGATTCGCAGCAGGTCTTCGCAGCCTAACCCGTCCTGGGTTTCTCCTCGTTCTCCTCTATTCACTTCATTTCACTCGACACTGATCAATTTGCGGCTATCTCCTCTCGCACGCCGAAGGTTAATGGCCGAGGTTAATCACCGTAAGTGATAGTTGAGAAATACCCATAAAATTCGACATTACCCGTACTCTCTCCTAACTACCTACTTTGTCTGAACTTGTGGAAATATTAAACTGTTGCCAACTCTCAAGGAAGGAAAGAGGAAAAAATATATTTTCCTAATATTCTTAAAGGGCCTAACTGTCTGAGTGAATAATTTTCGCATGTTTACATAGATGTCTGTAGTTTAAAAGGTTCCTCTTCGGCCGTAAATAATGCCGTACAAAGGGCAGACTGTGTCGAAAAACATGTGGAATCTGACTCTTGGCCCCAACGGAACTCGTCGCATGGTCTCGTTCCTTGCCCTGAACCCAAAAAAATGAAGATGGGGCGAATTGATGACAACCACTTCCGAAAATGTTGCCGTTAATCTCGTTGAGTGCAGGTTATGGGAGTTTGGGTGGAAGCAGAGAGTATATTTTTCATTTGGATATGGGTATTTTGAGATGTGCGGACATCTGATTTGAAGATTGAGAATTTGGAGAGTTTTGTAAAGAACGTCAAATCATTCACCATTTTAATGGAGATATTTGATTTTTTATTTCCCCGTAACAACTTATTTTTTTCACTCCAAAAATGAAAATTACTAATTTCATGAAATATCGTTGTTTCATGACCAGTAAATTTTCCCCCGATGATTTTTAACAACACACATATGCGTGTATGGAGGGAGTGGGGCCGAACCCCCCATTAAAACGAAAAAAAAATTTTTTAGGTAATAAAATCTTATAAAAAAATAATTAGTTCGTAAAACATATTAGAAACGAAAGTAATCATTTAAGAAATAGCTGGAGAGTAAACTAGTTGCCTGTATGAATGTTGTGTCTACTTTATCAAAATCATTATTATTTATTATTTGATTAATAGTGAGAACAATTGACTTCAGTAATTTTCAACGAAAATTTCGTGGTTTCATAGTATACATAATTCTAATTGTTTCAATAATTTCGATTTCGTCGACAATTTGAATGGTCCAAACGAAATGAAAACATGAGAAAAATTGAATAATCTGAAAAAGTGGATTTTTCTGAATGAAATGATACCTGGTATCCAGCGTGTGTTGAATTTCTTTTTGTAATAATGGGAAACAAAAATTAATTTATATTTCTCTATATTTACGCCTGGGGATGAAAGTTATTTTTATGGATGGAGGTTGTAAGAGGTGTCAAGCATGGTCTTTGAGCTTTAGTTTTCAAGATCTGAACAGACTGAAATGAATGGAGTCTATTGAGTACACATTACTCAAGGTCCTAGACATAGGACCTCGGTTTTTCCCTTTGTCATTTTTTGGTTAGTTCTTCTAATGAATTCGTAAATTCGTGTCTTCTAACCGCGTAAAAAAAAGAAAAGTGAATTCTACTCCTTTACCGGTTGAATGATTAAAATACGCCATTTCCAATAGCGTAAAATTATTGATGGAATATTAATGTTTATCTTTCATTTTGCCTTTTCGTTAGCATTTGCATATTTTTATCAATTATTGTAAGACAGATGAGGGCATTTTTTTTAATTTAATGGAAACTTCCTTAGTTGCGGCCTATAACACGGTGTCCGCATTTTGTTGCCACTTACGATTCTCCCCTGAGTAATCATCTAATGGAGACATAATGAGTCGAAATCCAAGACATAATGACTCGAAATCCAAAAGATGATAGTGGATTTCGCTCAGTATAACAGAGATGTGTAGGGTTCCACAGTCCGGTGTACTTTCTATGGTACCTACGGTATAGCTGGTTTCAGAGCTCATGGCATAAAATGTGGTTAGGACACGAGCCCTGAAACTCATCAAAATTAGGCACGACGTGCGAAGCGCCTAGTGAATCATCAGCCGGTTCCAGACGAGAGTGGTATAAAATATATCTCGGTTATTGCATTTTTCTGCCAGAATCGATGCGACACATACGAGGATATGCATGACTTATATCTCTATATATATATCTCTGTATTCCTTTCTGTGAGGGGAAAAGACTACTATTCTCTATGCAGGGTGTCTCACCACTGGTGACTTCAATTTTGAGGGCGGATAGCTGATGAAATTCGGAGTCAAAAGTTCCTCTTCCACTGTATTAACAGACCAGATGACTAAGCCACTTCTAGAACTGTTCCGGGTACTCATCTGCCTCCGAAAGTTTCGCCTGAATTAATAAGCATTCTTTGAAAGTTCAAAGGTCATCTGGAACATGTGTCTGTTCCTGGCACAGTTGCCAGAACCGATCGTGCACTCGGAACTATCTCTGAACTCGAAGATGTACTAGGAACAGCCCCGGAACCGGCAACTTCAGGCGGAACAGTTTTTGATGTGTCCCCTGCTAGAACAGTTCACAGAACTTATCGTGGACCCGAAACCGTTCACGGAAACAAAAAAAACGAGGAACAGTTGTGGAATCGGCATAGCCACCTGGAACAGTTTTGGAACCAGCATAGCTACCTGGAATAATTTATAGAATTGACCGCGTACCCGAAACCGTTCATGAACGCCGAAGGGTATCTGTAACCATTTCGGAACTGGCAAGGTCCCTTGGAACAGTTCCCGAATCTACGCGTAGAGCAACTGGTGTGGCCATTACAATGAGAGGCCTGGACGACAGCCACACTGCGATGAGAGGCCTTGACGACGGCCAAACTTCGATGAGAGGGCCTTGACGTTGGCTACACTGCGATGAGGGGCCTGGCCAGCGCCAGAATTCGATGAGAGACTTGGACGGCGGCTCCACTGCGATGAGGGGCCTGGATAACGCGAAACTTCGAATCCTATAGCTGTAGGGTAGCATCATCCAGGGGTGCGAGTTAGTTGGAGCTGGATCCGCCGGTGATTCTGGACGTGAAACACTCGCCGCTGAGTTAATTTCTAGTAGTCGGAAACGTCTTCCTGACTCGAGAGCTGATGCAAAAAGAAGCAGAGAACCTCCTTAAGTGGCCGTCCTGACGCTTGACGGACACCCAAGTGACCCTTGTGGCGCTTGACGGACCTCCAAGTGACCCTCGTGACGCTAGACGGATCTCTAAGTGACCCTCCTGACACTTGATGGAAACCTAAGTGACTCTTGTGGCGCTTGACGGCCAAGTGACTCTTGTAGGACTTAACCGACCCCCAAGTGACTCTTGTGACGCTTGACGGACCTCCAAGTGACCCTTGTGGCGTTTGAAGGACCTACAAGTGACCCTCCTGACGCTTGACGAACCCCCAAGTCACTCTAGTGGCGCTTGATGGATCCCCAAGTGACCATCCTGACAGTTGACGGAAACCTAAGTGACTCTTGTGGCACTTGACGGACCCCGAAGTGAATCTTGTGGGACTTGACGGACCCCTAAGTGACCCTTGTGGCGCTTGACAGGCCTCCAAGTGACCCTCATGACGATAGACGGATCCCCAAGTTACCCTCCTGACACTTTACGGAGCCCCAAGTGACTCTTGTGGCGCTTGACGGACTTTCAGTGATCCTAGTGACCCTTGACCGACCTCCAAGTGAGTCTTGTGGCGCTTGACCGACCTGCAAGTGACTATTATGGGATTCGACGGACCCCCAAGTGAATTATCTGGTGCTTAACGGACGTCCAAGTGACCCTCGTAACGCTTAACGGACCCCCAAGTGACCCTCGTGGCACTTGACTGACCTCCAAGAGACGCTCTTGACACTCTTGTGGCGCGTGACGGACTCCCATGTGACTCTTGTGGGACTTAAGGGGCCTCTAAGCGACTGTTGTGGCGCTTGACCGACCTCTAAGTGACTCTTCTGGCGCTTGACGGACCTCCAAGTGAATCTTGTGGCGCTTAAGGGACCCTCAAGTGATTCTTGTGGGCCTTGACGGACCCCCAAGTGACCCTTGTGGCGCTTGACAGATCTCCAAGTGACCCTCGTGAAGCTTGACGGACGCCCAAGTGGCTCATGTGGCGCTTGACCGACCTCCAAGTGACTCTTGTGGCGCTTGACCGACCTCCAACTAACCCTCGTGACATTGACGGATCCCCTAGTAACCCTCCTGAACCTTGACGGACCGCCAAGTCACTCTTGTGGCGCTTGACAGACCCCCAAGTGACTCTTGTGGCTCTTGATTGAGTTGCCGAACGATGAGCAGCCTGATAATGTCCCAAATCAAGAGCGACATGAGTTAGCGGACTGCATGGTGAACGTGTCATGGTTCTGCTGACACTGGTAGGCTGAATTACTAATCTGAGTGATGTTACTGCGATTTAAGGCAATGGTGAGTGAAGGGGCGCTGGACTATCCACTTGACGTCGTCATGAGCCGGCCGAGGATGCTTGTAGACTGACCGATCCGGTGGAAATGAGTCAGTATCCGTTGGATAGCATCCATTCGAGTGCGGAGAGTTGCTGCAGTATCACGAGAACTGCCTATATGCGTTGAGGGAAGTCAGCACTGGACGTCGTACTGTAATGAGACAAAAACAAATGAGCTGAACGGTAGGCAGAGAAGATCCGTTACTCTGTCGTGTTTTCGCAGGAGCTGGTCTGAGTTGCCAAGGAAACCGATGCTTGAGTTGCTAGTTGAGTTTGGCACTTGGAGACCGGGATCGGTTCAGTGAGTTAACTCCCTGGCTCTTGAGTACTATCAAGAACTGGCGAAAGTTCCCCTGGTGATGACTTGAATGAACCAGAGGGTGGCGGAGCAGTTCTGAATGATGCGGCAGGTGAGTTGAGAGCTACCCCATGAGCCGTTAATTCTCAAAGACCTCCGAGAACCGAGGAAGTCTCACCTGAAGGTTTGTCCCCTGGCTCTACTGGGGTAGTCATGGTCGGGATTTCCTTGGACTTTCCTTACGCAGGGTGTGATGGTCGACTTCTCGATGTATTATCCTGATGAGCCGGACTTGAGGCTGACTGAGCTGATGAGATTGGAGGATGCAGTAGTGAGTGATGAGCGGAACCACACAAGTGACAGTGCAACACTGAACGACAATCTCTCGCTGAATGTTGTCCGAGGCAGTTGAAGCATAGGTATAGTCGACTGACTACCCCATTCCTGCCCTCCAGGGTGAGCTTCTTGAATGCAGAACATGCCGTGATATAATGCTTGTTCTGACATATGGAGCAAGGGTAGGTGTGCGTCGATTCACGATGACTACCCTGCGTTGGAGCGTGACCACGTTCAAGCTTCGCGTGTGATCCAACTCGATGAGCAGCACTAGAGCATTGACCACTCTGAGGTTTCACGCGGTGAACTGGTGATCCTTGGTCACCTGGCTGACGAGGGGCTCTGCCCATGTTGAGCTGACCTTTGCGAGATGGAGTGCTGAGTTCCTCCCTCTCGAGAACCCGTTTCTTCTCTTGAAGGAACTCGGTGAGATCAGCCAGGGATACTCGGAGGCAGGCTCCAGCCACGTCCACCACGCAGCGTTGAGCTGCAGATGGAGCTGTTGGACCACGCGGTAGACCACCTCCTAATCCCAATGCTCTACTGGAGACCCAAGTTCCTTCAGCTTTTGCAAAGCGTCAGAGACTTGGTTGAGGAGTGCAGTCAGTCTCTGCACATTGTGAGCGGTCATGAGTAGTGGATTGAACAATTCCGTGAGCTGAGCCTCGACTTGCAGGCGCCATACAGGCTCAGGTTGAGCAGGCCGTTGAACATCGAAGGATTCAGTCTTGGATTCTATGAGCTGAATTAGTTTCGAACGTGGTTCAATATAGCGCCCGAAGGTAATTTTGAAATTCGCATCCGAGTAGAAGATAGTCTTATCCCCTGCGGGTTGTTCATGAGTTGCTTCATATTTCTGCCAATAGATCCTGACTAATGCCAGTTTATCATGAAGAAGTGCTAAAGTGAATTGCTTCGAAGATTCAGCTTTCAGTTCAGAGTGTACATGTGCGATGAAAGCTGCCCGCGTACAGTTCAGATCAATCAGCCGAGCGGAGGCACTCATGATTAGATAAGAGCTGGCCAAGAACAGTGAGAAAGAAAAAAAAGAATTGAACAGTTTGTGCACAGCGAGTGTTGGTCAACTCCCTCGCCGATCCAGCCCGAAGGGCCAAAAAATGTTAAATCAACCGTTAGGTTAATTGAGCCGGATCTGGTTTTGTTGAGAGGGATGACCGGGGAGAAAAAGAAGGAGCCAGGCATCAAAAAATAAAACAATTCACGCAGGAGCTTTTCGTAAAATTCACTATAATTTTATTTCATATCACCACGCGATTAATTGTGTTGTCTATAAAATGTTTAATTTATTTGTCCGTTGTTCAATTAAATGTGGTGAAGTTGAGCGGTCTGATAATTTGGTTGATTAATTTGTTAACCGACGCGTTAACAATTAGTTTGAGCAGAGCTTTTAATTTTAATAGATTCAGTACAGCTGTCGGAACTATTACGCAGAATAGACGCGATGTACGCACTTTCACTGTTAGCACGAGAAGAGAGCAATTGTACATGATGATCTACAGGGGATGAGAAAGGAAAGGCGTGTACATGTGTGAGTGAGTGCAATTGCGCTATTGAAGCGAATCTAGCGTAAGTGTGAGCTGTGCTAATGCGTTGAGTTGACCAGTGGGGGGTGAGTGGCGGAGCAGCCCAGGAGGTGCTTCCTCCAGGTGTGAGTGAGAGATCGCCTGAGGTAGTCAGACTGTCCGGCGAGCCGAGCGAGACGCCCGAGCAAGCGTGAGAATGAGAGTCTGTGTGAGAGGGTCCCGTGTCTGAAAATCGTCGGATTCCCAACAGAATTCAACTGAATTTATCTTCTCATACACTATACCACAGAATGGATAGGTCGTACATGAATTATAATACATGATTATTACGAATGTTTCTGAAATTTATAACTATTGCTTTACATTCCTCGAAGTTTGTGTAATTTTCGACATGTATATACACTTTTTTATTATAATTGATTTTTTATTATTTTTCAGCCAAAGCTACATGATTCGGAAATACTGCGGTTTAAATTACATTTTTATGTTATTACTCTTTAACTCTAATCTAAATTTTATGAAACTCAATGTTCTACTTTTTGCTATTTTCCCGTTCCAATCAATCTAGTCATGGAAATATGATCTGATCTGTAATCAATGGTCCCCACTGCACTCAAAGTCGTATTTGTTATTGTCAATGACACTGAACCGGTGGATGAAAGTGGGTGCTCTCGTTAGAATAGTATTTGTCATCTATATAGGGTGTTAGGAAATAACCTTTAACCCTGGCAACAGTAAATATAAGAAATCATGGAGAAATATTTTTTTAAATCTAAAAACATTGTTGTAATTTTACTGATTGTCTACATCAGCCAATAGGATTAAACCATTAGAATTTTTTAATTGACCACTAGAATGTGATGAGGAGGTATAACATGTAACGAGATTTTCTCGTTACGAGGTGAAACCTCTACAGAACATGTAGAGACAGTCTCGAAAAGACTGAGAGTGACATCTAGGCGCGGCAGAATAAGCCGGCGCTAGTTGCAAAAGACCAACAGACCTATGACAGACTGAAGGCATAGCAGTTGGGTGGAACTTTGACCCCGGAAGACGCTAGTAGACTTTCGCTACTTTAGAATTCGCCCAGCATGTGCTAGGGGAATAGGGGCCGACGTATAGGCCGTCCAACTGCGCGATTCTATAGGCTACCGCGAAGTTGAGTAGGGACCAACGTAGCCGGGTGAGAGGACTGGCCCCTCCGTGATCCCGTCGGTTTGCTTGGTGGTCATAAGTTAACGGATATCTCATGGCCACCGGGATAGCCAAACTAGGGGGCAAGGCCCTAGTAAGATTTCGAGGCAGTCGAACGCAGGCGCTTGGCGCGAGCGGTCGAGGGAGTCTCTCCGGAGGCTATTGTGGCAGTTAGCCTGTATAAGGCTACGGATAGGGGCGTTGGCCCAACGTCACGCGGTGTATAACCGGTGTTGGCGAGCATACGGGGATGCCCTGCATCCCCTGATTAACGCTGAAAGAGGTGCTTCGACGTTATCCCACTCCGGCTAGAATGAATTGGGGACGCATGGATCCGTGGGTCGGGAGTAAATATTCTCCTGGAGGCCCGAATATGCGCCACTATTTCTAGTAACCGGAAATGGTGACTCGCGATGGCCGAAGCGATAACTGGTGGTCATGAATGTGGCAGATCGAGGAGTGGTTAATATGTCCCACTCTAGTCGGGTCGGCATTCTGACGTCCCAGGCTCCCGCAGGGGAATGCGATGGCGGCCTCCGGGCCGCCATGACATTCGGGGTGTGACGACCCCGCGGCCCCGATGTCGTTTGGTCTTGGGCCCCATGCCCCTCCCTCGGGAGGGGTATACGGAAACCATACCAAACGGGGTAGACGGTGTGGGGGCGGCCCCCGCATCCAACGGGGTGTGGCGGGGGGAAGTCGCGGATTCGTTTGGTGGTGGGTGGGACACATCCGCGGGCGTTTGGGAAGGTATGGTAGGGGGTGGCAGAGGCCCTCCTACCCACGGATGGGGTTCTCGGGTGGGATCGGGCGGATTGCGTCCGCCGGGGTTTGGTTGGGATTGGTAGGAGGGTCGGAGGGATTGGCGACCAAAGGGACGGGAATCGCGGCGGGAGGGCTCGAACACGGGTACTAGGGGGTGGAAAGGGACCGCAGGAATAAGAGGGGAACGGGACGCCAAGGGTGGGCCGTGGGTACGGGAGTATGGGGGGCGGTTGGATTGCCCCGCCTATACGTGGGGGGTCGGTTACGCGGCATTACGCGGGGTTCAGCAAGGGCGGCAGACCACGCATCAGTAGTCCTTCACGGTGGGGCGGGGGGAAACGCAACTACGCAAGTAGTCTGCCCGGCGGGAGGACGAAAGCGCGACAATACACGCGCAAGTAGACCA
>JAPYZM010004512.1:0-17592 GCA_030522845.1 Psyttalia concolor
AGAAAAATTCAACAAAAATTACGTGTCAGTTCTGTAATCTGCCAGTCAAAACAATATTCGGTAAAAATTACGGAACAGTGCCGTACCTTTTTACAGAGAAGTCCAGGAAAAAGTACTGTAAAAAAGTGCGTCACTGTTCGGTAATTTTTACGGATTATGGTTTTGATTGGCAGATTACGGAACTGACACGTAATTTTCATTGAATTTTTCTTTCCGTGTATTTTCTTTGCTTTTAGAAATGGGGACCATGGTTTCAAATGAAAATTACTTGGAGAGGGGCTACCCAGAGATGTAAAAAGTTATACTTTTCAATATACTTCAATATACCTCCAATCGGACGTTATCTAGATTGTATTGTTTTGAATTTTTTATCTACAAGGCATTTATTTGGAAACTCTCTTTTTGTAATAGATAACCTTCCAAGAATAATAAATATATATTTGAAAAAACTTAGAGAAAATTAGGAACATTTTTAAAGAGCGTGAAAATACAAAATATTAAATAACTGGGAGGAAGAATTGAGAACGCGGACCGCGTGAAGTAACAGATGCTACGAGTCGTAATTATGCATCAAATTTTTCGTCACGAGTGCGCTTTATTGGGTCGTGGGATTATAACACTTGCATTCGGCTCGTATTACAACCTCCCAGGAGCCAAAAACACCATTACGCACAAGTTTCATATAATTCTCTATGTCATTGTGCCCGAAATCCGCGATTAAACCGAGCGAAGCGAGATTAGAATTGGGCGATTACGGGCACCTATGACATAAAAACCATGACATGCTGATAGGCGCCATGACAGTTTTCAACGGTGACGGCTGCTCAGAGCCCGCTCATTGCCTTCTAATAGAACATTATGCAACATGTGCGTTATGGTGTTTTTGGCTCATGGAAGGTTGTAATCCCACGAGCCAAAAAAACACGATAACGCACAAGTTTCACACAATATTTTATGTCATTGTGCTCGTAATTCAATGATTCAACCGCAACGAGTGACGACCGAGCGAAGCGACGTTAGAATCGCGCGATTTCGGGCAGCGATGGCATAAAATTGTTTAAGCTCGAAAGTTCCTCTAAATTTATTTTTCCATTCAAATATCGTAACAATCATCGATTCAGACGAAAGATATCGTATTCATTCATTTGTATCTCCTGAACATTAAAATGGTAAACGTTTAGAGCTAGCCAATCCGGTGGCGAGTAAAACAGGGGCGCTATGTGCATTGTCCCAACCACTGGGCGCCCGATATCCAAGCGCTTTGATTTGAGCCCGGGGAAATTGAGTGTTTGCACGTTCGTTACTGATTGCCTATCGATGCGATAAAACGTACAGTGTGCGGAGGGCAGGCGGCAAGGGTGAGTAAACTGTGGGAGAAGTGAGGGGAAGACAGAGACAGGCGTTTGTCAGGCAACACACGCATTCTACCCCTCGGTAAGCCAATGGCTGCGGCACATTCAACTGGCCTCAACGATGCACTTCACCGATTACCATCGATTAACACATTTTTTATTCTCTTTTGTATTTTTTTTTAAATCTACTTTCAGAAGAGGATATTACAGTGAGTGCCTGGGAGGGCGAGACAGTTAAATGAGCCGAAAAAATTACTCAGTAATTAAAAATTTCATTTTCATGCATGTGGGTAAGACTTAATTATTTTTCGTTATTAGTGAGGAAATATTTTGTATGATAAAAATATTTTAGTTCATGAGAAATTAAAATTTACTAAGTTTTTTGTTTTCCTACGCTTATCTCATAAAAGAAATTATCGAACATTAATCTTTTATGACAAAGAGTAGAGATATTATCATTATCAAATATATTGAATAAAATATTTCTCTCTTTTTGAAGACAAAGTAATTTATCGGAAAATTAGTAATTGTGTAAATGGTCATTACCGATATCATTGCAGTCCCGAGGATAATTAATTAGACTGCGGTAGGATGGAAGCAACGCCGGAGGTTATCGAAGAGTTAGTGGGTTCATTTAAATAAACGAGATTTAATTGGTGTGTTAATTAGCGAAACACTAATAACGTATAAACGTAGATAACAAAAAATAAATTGTTTGTGAGGACTGAAAAGTCAAAATGTTTTACTGCTCACAGTGTTTGAGTTTTTTGGAATGTCGAGGAGAAAATGTCAACCGAGTGATTTGTTTTAACTCAGGCATCTCGTTAAACTTTCCGGTCAGCAATTTCAATTTCCAACGTTGTACAGGTCGTTTGCCCGGGCTACGCGCATCTTATCGAGCACACTCGAGTTACTCTGATTCGACTTAAGCATGCCTGGAAGTACTGAATAATATACGATACCAAGGGGGAGTGGTGTTATACAACGTTTGCAAGGTACGTGAAATCCTTTAATCGTTATCAGTTTCCGCATCACCTATTGCATCGATATTGGCGGGTTTGGGCACTTGTGATTGGTGGCAAGGTGGTACTCACGTTGGATCATCAATTATTTCAGTGTCGTTACCTCGTTGGTGAGCTTTTGAGGGGTGAACTGGTATTCAATTACGCGAGATATTGATGGTTTTGGATAGGATGACTTCGCAACCCTCATTTTTGATCCACTATTCTCCACTCGCTTCTGAATCTCACAGAAGCCCAACCAATCTTTCAGGGTTCGTTCATGGCTTGAATCTATCCGAATATTTATTGTTACTGTACGGCCCGAGTGTGGCTCCAAAAGTTATTTTTGTTTTTATTTTTTTTCTCTACAACTGCGTCTATTTGGAAAGTCATTTTTTGTAATGAATAGATCCCTGAGAATTATAAATATAAATTTGAAAAAAAGTAAAGAAAATTAGGCACATTTGCCAATAGGCTTTTTGAGAAGTATTGAGATATAAGGGAGTAGAGGGTAAAATAAGAAATGGGTAATTGCCACGACAAATGGTGTCCAATCGACATCAACATGGCGCTTAGGAAGGCTAAAATGAAAAATTCTCCAATCCTCCCCACATACGTCATTATTTTAGAAAAGTGTACTTTGACACGACTTTTTACAATTTTCTGCATTTTTAAAGCTTCCTTTCATTCCGGAATAAAGAGCAGCCGCGACACAAAGTTGATACATAATTGCGATGCGGAGCATCTGTCACTTCACGTGGTCCGAATTCTCAATTCTTCCTCCTAGTTATTTAACATTTTTTATTTTACCCTTTACTCACGTATTTCTTCGGGCCAGTTTTTGGTTTAGCTAACCATGGTCAAACCTTGGTTAAAGTTAAACCTAACATTTGTGATTGGCTGGCCTCAGTGGTGGGGGTTCTTAACTTCAACTTGACCACGAGTTAACCATGGTTAGCTTAAACCAATAACTGGCTCTTCATATTTCTCAAAAATGCTCCTTGAAAATATTCGTAATTTTCTCTAGGTTTTTTCAAATACATATTTATTATTCTTGGAGAGCTATCTATTTGAAAAAATGAGTTTCCAAATAAATGCCTTGTATACTGAAGTCAGCATAACTTTTAACATGCGATACTACTCTCACCACCTCCATTTTGCGTATGATCGCGTCACCCCCACTCCTTCGTTTGATGTTAAAAGTTATGCTGACTGAAGCATAGATAAAAAATTCAAAACAAAACAATCTAGATAACGGGCGTTTGGAGGTATACTGAAGTTAGCATAACTATTTACATCTCTGGGTACCCCCTCTCCACCTAATTTTCGTTTGTAATCATGGCCCCCATTTCTGAAAGCAAAGGAAATTGTATATTCCTCACCCATGGCGGGAAAGTAGACAAGTCTTCCTCAGGTGCAAAATTACGACCCGAGCTGGAGGCGTAGGTTGTACGCACGTGGGGAATATTTGTCTGATTTTTCTCCCGAGTTGATTCCGATTTTTCTGCCAAAATGGCCTCGCTTTGCTCCGCTAGAAACGCCCGCTTTTGGTTCATCTAGGCAGAAAAAGTTATGTTGACTTCAGTACGCACCCGTGCCTTAAGTCGTAATTTTAGTGACGTAATTTTTTTATCACTCAGTCCGTGAAGCAACGCTTTATAGTGGTAGCGCGGCCATAAAACCCTGCCGACAGACTGAATAACAACTCGCCTTCGGCTCGTCCTCTACCTCATATTCGGCAAAAAAGTTCTTCACGGCCTAGTGTCAAAATGTACTATTATACCATTGGGAGCCCGTAATGGCGTGATCCCAATCTCGCTTCGCTCGGTTGAATCGCGAATTGCGGGCAAAATCTTACTCTAAAACGGACAACATCGATATCTATCGGATATTTTCGAAAATCTATTACGGTGATTCCTTATTGGTTCACAAACGTGGAAGCAGCTAATTTTGAAATTTTCAATTTTGATTGTCACAATTACAGCGCGCCGTGGCGCGCGCTAGAGCTCGTAACATAAAATATTGTATGAAACTTGCGTTATGGTGTTTTTGGCTCGTGGAAGGTTGTTACTTGCCTTCGGCTCATGTTACAACTTCCCACGAGCAAAAACACCATAACGCACATGTTACATAATATACTATTAATAGCGCATGAAGATAAAACAAACATTCTCTCAGTTTAGTTATATATGCTATTCAGCGCGCCAAACTATTAATATCAAAATCCAATTTCCAATTGCTCTTTTTACAAATTATTAATGTTCCGGACGTGGTAACTCCACTCAATTATTCTTGGTTGCAGTTTCAGCTGAAAACCTATAATATTTAATTATAATCATTGAGAATCAAGGCTTAATCATTGAGACCTAGAGACTTTGACGTTTGGAAAGCAGAATTTAACACTCATACCTAACCTCTCCGACTTCATCCCGAATTTTATGGAACCGCAACAAGCTCTTGATTCTCTCAAGAGTTAGTTGTGATTATCATCATTTTAATTTGTAATTTGTTCATTGATGTTCATGAATTTTCAATAATTTATTAATGGTCAGAGGGACGTCATCCTACCTCAGTTTTGTCTGTAACTCCAGTCGACAACTGAGAATATTGAATGATAATCCTCGAGAATTACAGATTAACCATTCAACGGGTTGAAAATTTGAGCGCTTCTAGAGTGGAATTTTACCCTCAGGTGCAAATTCACTACCTTTCATCCCTGACCCTTTCTCATCCTACGAACTATGACACAAGTGTCCCCTGGGCTTCGCTTTTACACGCCCGTTCAAAAGCATCTAGTAGAATTGCATCCCCTTCCCCCAGTCCTCGACTACTGATTTAGCGTTTAACGAATTTCAAATCTCGCTCGTTAAGAGATATCTCGAGAGAATCTCACCGTTTTATCCAGCTCTTGTCCTCTCGCCTCTCAGACAATTCTTCGAGCGTTAAATTTTGTCGGGCAGTAAATCTATCGGAATAAAACACTGAATCTCATTATAAATCTTTGTGAATCGTTAAGAGTCAATTTGACAAATTATCCTCATCAAAAGTTTTCCTTCAGATGAGCTTAATGAATTGTGGATTGTAGACGAGAAGTGAAATTAAAAACAAAAATTATCTTTAGTTTTTCGAATCCCAATCGCTGGATGAATTTGTTTGAAATCAGATGTCTATGATCAATTTACTTGAAGCTCATCGACATAATTTTCAAGTTTTTTTTTATTAGGAAAATTTTAATAGAATCGAATGACTTGCATGCTCGTAAAATATCTTAGACCTATGCCCCAGAGTGATTTACCATAAAGAAGGGTTGGAGTGGAGGTATGGAGCATGATTGAGGGGTTTCGTGGGCCGCAGTGAGCTGGCAAACGCAATTCTGGCGCAAATCCAACTGCTTTTCTACACAAATACTAATTTAACGTATGCCTAAATTCATTTTACCCCACTCACCCTCGATTTGTTTATCGTCACAATTAAACTGGGAGAAATCGTGAATAAAAATTATCGAAACAAAAAAAATTATCGTTTAACACAATTTGAGAATTTTCAACAAAAATTATAGACAGGTCCAGAGAAATTTCAGTAACTAGTCAACAAATTGTACTGAGCGATAGGATTATTTTTATTTTGAATCCCAATTTTCATGGAAAATAACTCTTCGTATATTTATACGAACGCGAAATCCAATCTGCCATCATACTTCAGAAGAATGTATTTTGTTTTTTTTTTTTTCGTTATTTAAATGAGTTTTTTTTCCGCCTGCAGGGGCAGTTGTAGGAGAATTACGAGCGGCAGAACAAGCTAACAATACTTTTTCATCCCCCATTTTATATCACTCCCTCGTGGCGATATTTATGCACCGGTTTTGGGGGGTAATAGGAAAATTCCAGCGGGTGAATAAGAATTTCACACGTCAATGGAATCATTTTTCATGGAGACTCCTGCTTTTATTATTCTTTTTTTTTTATTTTTGCGGGGGTAGAGAGCAGGGTGTGGCCCCGTTAAACATGTGTAGAGGCAAATTATCGATATTACAACAGCCGGGAATTCTGCCGAGTAGCATAACATCTGTAAGAGTGGAAAAGAGTTAAACGGAAAGCGTAAAGGATATGAAGAGTTGCAATAGATTTCGCAATGAGAAATGAAAATAAATCGGACAGTGAAGTATAAACAAGGGTGGACGGGGTGATGGACAATAACAAGAGCATTCCAGTTGGTACAGCCGAGCAGATGTGGAAGTCACATCACGTGAAACTCATTCCCGCATAGCAAGGCAAAACCACTGATGTCATTGCCAATTTGGAGACGGACTTCATCTTAATATGCCGCACACTATCAGCTATCCTCCGCAATAAACCATTAGAACCAGATCTGTCTGAGGGTCAATTACTTGGAGAACGGAGAAGCATCCTCAAAATTAGCAGAAGCGGTGTCATTTTAAAGGATAGCCGGAGTGGAAATGCTAAGCTCTAAGTGACGACTGGATGAGGTTAAGCGTGACGATTGATCGGGAGGCGATATGATAAACAGATGAAGCTCTGATCAGAGATGTAACCTTACTTGGCCGTGGGGTTCGTGATTATATGAACATCATTGTAAATCAAGACTCGATTAGATTGAACGGATTTGATCAAGCTAAATGAATTCCAACCAGATGATATAGTCATCAAAATCAATCATAATTAATTCAAAACGAAAGTTAATTCAATTTTTTCATGTACAGGATTGAATCTCAAATCCTACGATTACTAACCCTGCGCTCTAACTACTAGATTATCACGTTAATATTAATAAGTCGTCTCGGTTTCGTCTACGCGTGTCTAGATACTCATTGATTTTGAAATGATTAATCATTTGATTGGTTTGCGAGTATAATTTAAAAGAAAACATTCGGTTCCCCAACTTATTATCCTCGCTAATATTCCCACGAAGAAAAAACTGCGACAAATTTCCTATAACAAAAATAACATCGGAAAAATACGCATTTGACAGAATTGACATGATAAAAATATGCTGGGACAAAATTTTCACGTTGTAGGTGGAATAAAGGAGTATATCCTTAAAGGAAAGCACATCCTGATTTAAGGCCCGGATGGAGAGGCCATTTTTTCCTCCCCACCCCCGACCCCCCTTGTCCATACTTTCAGCCATCTAAGATGGCGGATTGAGGCGCATAGAGAGTCATTTTTTAGATTGCATCCTTCCGAAAAACAAGGCCCAAATTAAAAAAAGGGCTTCATAGCACCCTTAGAAATTTTATTTTTTATTTTTTAAGCCTATTTTTGAGGCAAACTTTTAAAAACTTGCGATGAGAGAAGAAAACGACGGCACCGGGTGTATGTTCAAATAATTTTTGCTAGGGAGATCAACCCAGGCACTTTCCTCACACATAAAATTCCCCACAATCACTCACAAATAAAAATGTCCTTTGCCGGGCACCTTATTATTATTTTTTTAATATCTTGACGGCACTATTGTTTCGAAATGACAAAAGACTCGCAATATCCAACTATTATAAGAGAGAGCACTGGACAGTTACGAACTTGCCGTGTTTACCGACGCAGCGTTGTCATTATGTGCCTCTCAGTGCACAGGTATAACAGCTGATCATCAGCTCCTTATAATAATTGGATATTGCGAGTGTTTTGTCGTTTTGCAACAATAGTGCCATCAAGAGATTAAAATAATAAGGTGCCCAGCAATGGATATTTTTATTAGTGAGTGATTGTGGGGAATTTTATGTGTGAGGAAAGTGCCTGAGTTGATCTCCCTAGCAAAAATTATCTGGACATACACCCGCGGCCGTAGTTTTCTTTTCTCGTCGCGAGTTTTTAAAAGTGTGCCTTAGAAATAGGCTTCAAAAATTACAAATTAAATTTCTGAGGGTGCTATGAAGCCCTTTTTTTATTTTGTGCCTTGTTTTTCGGAAGGATACAATCTAAAAAATGACTCTCTATGCCCCTCTCAATCCGCCATCTTACCGCCATCTTAGATGGCTGAAAGTATGGACAAAGGGAGTCGGGGGGAGGGGAGGAAAAAATGGCCTCTCCATCCGGGCCTTAATCGCAATTTATCACAATAGGAATGTTAAATGTATAATAAATCAACCGCCGCATGGTGATTATATGAAGAGGTTCATCAAGAGATTTAAATAACTTGTAGTACTTGTAAATTGTAGCCTGCTTGCGGCTAGATGGAGCCACACGCCTTCAGATACTATAAAAAAGGTAGCTGACACCACAGCGGTGAAGGCTCGCCATCATATCATTAGTTTAAAGTTATGCACAAGTATAGACAAAATTGGACAGGGTTTAGGAAAGCTAGTCGGCAGGGACTGAATCTGAAGGGCTCTTAATATAATCACAATCGAACTTCACTTTTAGGTGAGCTCAGTTAATGGTACAATTATATCTGAGCCTCGTCTGTCGGTGGCGATTCTCGTGACTTTTCCTTCACTCTGGGCGTCGTGCTGTAGTTAGAGAGAGCTGAGCTCTCGTCCTCCAACTCTGAGTCTACCGAGATTGGAGTCCCTTCAGGGAGCGCTGGCTTGGCTAGCACCGCATGTTCGCCTAGTTACCTTAGTCATTTACCTACGATGTTGATCGAGTTCACCAACTCTCGAATATGACCATTGATATTCCTCTTCTCCTCAATGTAGTACACAAGATCAACAATCAACTCTTTGTGTCTGTCCCACATTTTCTTCCTCATGGCGATTGCTTCAGTTGGCTCCGATTCTTAAGTCTAGTTACTCTGCTTTACATCTCCATTCTTTTTATTTATGTTCAACTCCATCTTGTTCCTACGAGTACCTAGGGATATAATAGCCACCTTAGTAGAGCACCGTTTACCGAGGCAGACCACTTATACTTTTTTTTACCTCTAATTCATGGTATCCCTTTCCCCTGTGGAACCACCGCCAAGTAATACTTCACGACGGAGGCTCAGCTATTTGATTTTCCTTTCTTTCAACCTGATGTATGTTTTCTTAATCTACTAGGCTGATAGATGTAAGTAGCAGGTTTCATTAGGTTTGACGTCCGAATTGCAGCTTTGCGCTCGTGTTCCCCTTTTCCGAGCTTTTTCATACCGTCCGTTACGAAATCACTCGCTGGATTTAAAGCTACTTGCGATAGCAGCAAAGCATTTATCGGATTTCCAGGTAACAGAAACCAGGAGCTTTGGTGTTATCCACTCTGCTACAGGCTTCCATCAGCTCTTTCCTGGTGAGTCGTGGAGCTATATCTTCCTCACAAGTATGGTGAAGTTCTGGTTTTTGTGGAAACAGCAACGCGACAATGTTCTCCAGCAGTTCAGGGTATGTTGGTGAGGCCATTGGTTGACTTTTGAATCACACTATCACTACCTTATATGATCTGACCAATGGGTCATCTTCTACCTTGGCAAGTAACTCACCTTAAAATTGCTTTTGGCTGCACTTGATTGCTTTGCTGAATTCAGGGCGTGCTTTCATATACCTCAGCCGCAGTCCTTCAGAGTTCCGCTTCTTCCGGCCACACTGTTCCCATCTTCTGGCTCTATTACACTCCTTCCGTAAGATGCCAAAGTGTCATTACACCTATATATCACCCAATACTGGTTTATTGGTCGCTTCCTAGTTATGGTGGCATCGTATGCTTGTATCACTCTGTTCATGGTGTCGTCTAGCTTCTCAGTAGCATTATTTCCGCAAATTGAGCGATCAGCTAGTGTTACTGAGTAAGTGCTCGCGTGGAAAGTGCTCACTCGCCAGCTTGTGTTGAAATTGGTTATGCAGTTGGTCTTTTTAGACTTTAAACTCTGACGAGTCTCCCACATTATCGCCCGGCGGTCACTGGCGGTGTAGATATGAGAGTAGTTCCTTTTGGCAACGTATTCTGCGCATCTGGTGTTGCATGTACAATATGGCCACACTTCACCGGATTTCCAGTCTCACTGCGCAAAGCACGCCGTGGTTCCGTCTTTGTGCAGCCATTGGCTTTGCCTCACGCAAAGCTTGAACCGGTCGACAACACTCGTGCATTTCTTGGCAATATATCCGTAGTAGCAGCACTTGACGTAATTTATCGGCCTCTCCACTCTCCTGATGCGGCAATTGCCCCAACCTGTCTTGATATTCCCGGACTCTCCTAAGATTTTTTTCGCAGTAACCGTATTCCATATGCTTGATACAGCAACTTGATGGCCTCCAAAGTATTTCATTCTCCTCTCCAACTGCTTTCTGTAAGGCTTCAAAGACGGCGAAGGTAGACATCTTCGACATATTTTTTTCCTTTTTTCGTTCTGATTTGGTGCCAGTTCGGCGGTTTGGCAGGCAGCTCTGTAGGTAAAGCTGCCTTGCCAGCTATCTCCTTCCACTTTTTCTTCTTCACTTGTTTGCTGCTGTCTTAGGTGAAGTCTTTCGGTGCTTCCTTCGTACGACTTTTCAGATGTCTCAAATGTTTCAGGTAAACTGTGAGATGTTCGCAGAATCTCCCATTTTTGAATCTTCTATCGTCGTTTCCAAATCAATTTGTAAGTGCAACATTGACTTCGCTAGCATCACGCAAATCCTAGCATCGTTCAGTGCTAATTCATTGAGTTCAGTCGCCTCGAGCCTCTTATGTTGTACCTGTGCTTCCTGTATTAACATAAGTCGCTTAGCGGGAGACTGAATACTCTTAACTAGCCGACGAATATTCTCGTTGATGGGTCGTCTGCGTAGTCTTGTCTGTGACCTGAAGCAATATATCTTTAATGAGCTGGTCGTGGCGATCTCATGTCTGATCCTGTTTAGCTGATTTATTACCTCAAATTGACTGCACTTCTTGGTGAGTCTCTGACCATACTCCTCTTGTATCATCTGGGACCAAGAGGACCACCTTTGCTGAATGTGATGGTTGGCTTATCCTAGAATTCACGGAGCCAGCGGACGTAAGACTGATAACGGAATTTACCACTGTAGCGATAACTGCCTGGGAATTTTCCATTTCATCATCACTTATCATTTTTAACGACCAGCTGTTAACGGGAGCCTGACCCGGAGATATTATAGAGAACCCACCCGACACACCAGTGTTCGAGAGTAAGGTTTCTCTAAACTGCTTCTTGGTTGGGAGGAATTCCCTAAGCTCCTCCACCATCGTCACGGTCCAGCAGTTCCAGAAGGTGTTTTTTCATGTCTGTTCCGAGAATGCAGTTACGCATGACCACCTCAGAGAGAAAGCGAACATTTCCTCCGTCAAGCGAGTGTGAAACTCAGACAATGGGTGCCAATATCTAGTAAAATCCACTCAGACAAATTTCCACTAACCTTTAATCGCTTCGCGACACCACTATGGAGTATTACTTTGCGAGGGGGGTCTTAGCGGTTTGCATCGTCCATGTTATTATCTAATGTACGTTCTCCTGCCCTATGCACAGATGTTCTGTGTAGTTAAGAGGTTCAAAATAGATCCGCCAACAGTTGGGAATTAGGTAGGGGGGGAATGCGTTCCACATTTTTAAGGTAGGACGGTGGGATTAATGGCTGGAAAGAATTTTGTAGGTGAGATCTCTCACCTATGCTACAACGTGGTGCTCCGATATCATTAGGTATGCGCTGGCAACTCTAAGAACACTGAGTCGGTAGATAGATGGAACTTCACGGCAAGCTTCTTGCAACTGGAGTACAAGATGGAAATATCATATGTAAGCACTGGCGTAATTACTAAAGATAGCAGCGCTCGTCTTCGTTGGCCCTCCAATGTTGGGCATGAGGCGTGCAGAGTGGTCCATAAGATGATGGTTTGTCGGACGGTTTCTTCCCTTTTGGGAGTAATGTCAGCATCTGTCCTTTGCGCATGACAGGAAAGGCGTCTTCCTCAAGACATTGTCTTCTGTTCTACAGAATCGGAAAGCTCCAATTATTAAGAGAACAACTTTCCGACAATTTTATTCAGGAGCACAGAACATGATGATAATGGCATAGGGTGACTTTTAAGTCCTGTCATCACCATCTTGTAAGGTCTACCCCATGGATCATTTTCCACCTTGTTACAAAACTCACTCCACCATTGTTGTTTAGCTTGCTTGACGATTTTGTTGAGCTTCCGTCATGCCTTCATGTACCTGATCTCCAACTCCTTGAAGTGCCGCTCCAATGCTCTCCTAGATGCATTGCACTCTTTCCGCAGGCCAACGATGGTGTCGTTCCATCAATATACCCGTCGAACCGTCGATTGGTTGACCGTTCCCTTGTTATAGTAATATCGCAGGTATTGTCCACACTTCACATCAAGTCCTGAGCCTTTCCAGTTACATTATCGCCTTTATTCGGATGATCGGTGCTACTGGATAAAAGACGGAATCGAACGTATTCACTCTCCAACCCATGCTGTTGGTCTCCTTTGTTGTTCATCCAGTTTTCCAGTTAGTACCGATTTCCCAGTAGATGGCTTGATAATCGCTCGCAGTTGTGACGTGGCAGATGGAGGCACGTCCCGATAATAATAATAATTGTCGACGCACCTTCTCTCTTCACCCCTCTCCCATGCGCGCAACCGTTAGTAATCACTGTACTCGAAGGGATTGTTAATATGGGTCAGGGGAAATTGGGTCATGGGCCGTACGCCTGAGGGCAGCAGTTACCGGGCACTACTGCCCATCATCAATCAAGCCGAATTACGATTGGCCGAAACAAAAATACAAGGGAATAGATGCCGAAATGTAGAATCAGCGGCCATGTTGGACTCACTCTGGTCCCGACATTCATTGTAGTTGCACACTTCAGGTTTGACATTAAAGAAGGATTTCATGTTAAGTCTTGTCCGCAAACGGTGACGATAAGGACCAACACGGAGCGAGACCTCCTGCGAAGCGTTTAATTGCGATCTGGACTTCCCACGAGCGATTGACGAGAGATATGTGAGATATCTGCGATATCTACGAGCCGAACACGTGCGTGTGAGTACACTTTCCCTTTTATAGTGACGGATGTACGGACACAGCGCGTTTATTCCTAATATCAATAATCGAGCACTCCGAATTGCTGCGATTATTTTCCCGAAACATCAGTGTGTGATTTCCCCGAGATTTTACCACAGCCGAGTGCTAGTTTCACGACGTTTGATGTCTATCATAGTACCGATCCCTGGCCGGTGCCTAATTAGCTATGTGACGCGTACCTAAATCCACTCACATCGCAGTGAATATTCCCAACATCCGGATGGGATTGTATTGAGTACACGCGAAATAACCTAAAATCACCGGACGCTTGTGAAGATTAATAAATGACTATCCACCTTTTATGGATGGTTATCCCGAACAATAATTGAAATTCTCCAAACGATTGTCGAAAACCCTATGAATTCATGCCGAGCCGTAGTCATTCGATAGACAATTCATAAAGGACTATTCTGATTAAAACCACAATAATCTCGTCACAATGTTCGTAAATAACATCAAAATAATAGCATTGCCCGTTATTACTCATTGTACCCCCGGTTAGCAAGCGTCTGAAATTGTTAGGTAATCGCGTGGTAAGTAGGTAGCCACGCGGGAAGTCGGTAACCGACGTGGTGGGAGGTCGGTAACTGCCAGTGATGGTTGCAGGACGTGTGGCGGGGGTTATTAAACATTGGGTAGTGATTATTAGACGTTTGATAGTAATAGTTAATCATTTGGCGGTAATCAAAATTGTAACCGAACTATAATTACCTAATTAATTGTTTTTCTGTTGTTTTTTCAATATTATTTAATGTGAATATATTGGATTCTTTGGAGTATCACCGACAGTCTCTTGATTCATTATTCAATAACCCGAAATCATAGTTCAATTGCCGTTTCTTCTGAACAAAATGCCGAATCGTATTGTTTATTAACCCGGACAGAACAGAACCAGCCCGAACAACAGGAGTATTGAGCACGAGGCATTAGGGGAGAGAGCAGGTTGAAGTCTGACGTTGTCAGCGAGGGTTTCAGCATGGCACTCTAGCTGTCTCGTGATCGTTTCAGAACGGTTTGTGGCGAATTGTAAAAAGGGAATTTGCCACCCCGTCACACAGTGTAGATATCAGCTACTATTCAAGAACAGTATGGCGAGAATTCCTGGGAAATGACGTGCCCCCTCGTCTATGCATGTGAAATTATGGCTTCAGTGCAGACAGGTTAGTTAGTATCTATGAAGCGACCCTAACCTAGAGAGCGTATCTCCAATACGAGGCATTGGAAATCCACTAGTGGACTCTAAAGAACTGGCAGCGAGCTACCAGCCGAAACAGCACTGCCTGAGTGAGTAGGAAGTGTGGGCCTGTGAGGCACTCACCTCCACTCTCGACTCGCGGCAGGGTGAGGCGCCGTACGCCGAGCTTTTTCTGTCCATAGTAATATCCCCGACATTGGCCTTTCCTGGAATGCGCTGAACTCAAACGCCCCCACTGGTCGGTCCAAAAACCCCCTCCAGACTAGATTAATCGAGTGAATACCCACATCATGTAACAGGGTGTGATCATATGCAGTATGAGATCTCCGCTAATGCCGGCAAGTCTCATAGTGACTGGAAATGTTTCCTACGTGTCTACTCCGTGATGTTGCCACTGCCTCGGTCTCTTACCCTTATGCACTCCGAGCACTTTCCGGGGCAAGTCAATTTAAAGGCAGATTTGAGTAATTTAGATAACTCTCCTGAACCAGATATTTATTACATGGTTAATATGCGAAATTTCTTACAAATCCTGTTACAATTCCGACACAGCGTGATGAAAATCACTTCTTTTGTTTGCTGCATTCCAGAGTATTATAAAAAATACATATTTTCCTGAAAGAACCTGTGGAGAAATTAATCCTACACAGCCATTAGTTTATTCTTTCTTTACGTGAGAAAGTAGCCAATCTATCTTCTTATTTCTTTTGCCAAGTACTGAAGAGGATTTCACAAAATTCAATGTCTTATCACTCTGCGTATTGTTTTAAATATTTTTGCTTAAGAAATTGAAAACTTAAACTGTGGCATAGCTTACCCTTTCCAATAATTCACTACTTGGGCAACTCAAGTATTTCTCGAACCAAGAAATTTCGGTAATTGTACGTTATAGCAACTCCTAATTTTTTATTGGAAAACTGAATGAAAGTTGTTGTAATATAGTTGGTATGTGATGAGGAATAAATTCTGGTGGCGGAATGCTGGTTGCTTTAAAAGAATTGATGATGTCAAGGCATAATGAATTGAAATTCAGTATACTTGGTTAGTTGTACGGATCCTTCCCCACACCTTCCCTACTGAAGGTATATCAATTAAAAAATTTAATATACTAAATAAACTCAATTCAACTTCTGGAAAGGTATAACAAACCTTTCCAGCGCTTAGTGTTACCCAGGTTTCGCGAGGGGGACACGGCTGGAATTAACCCCAAAAGGTGCACCATGGTGCCCAAAGGTGCTCATTTCCCACCCATGTAACTATTCATCTAATTGAGTCCGCTTTGATTTTATTGCGGATTATGCTTAGTTTAGGCACTAAGTAATGAATGAATTCAGTTTCTCAGCAAATTTGCAAGGAGTCATTATAAGTCCTGATTACCGAAATTTCATTGCCAAAAAAACACGTACTTGAACCAAGAATTAATTTTTCTGGCGAAATTACGTTTTTCTGTCTGTGTAGGTTTTGATAGCAATGAAAAGAAACATTCAACGCAGAGGTCACGAAAAAAATGTTATGGTTACCATGACACCTGTCAGCCATAGAGTATCGTAAGTTGTTTCTCAGGTTAAATTGTAGAGAGTAAGGAAGCAGGAGTGAATGATCTAACAGAGGGAGACCCTTCTACCATAGGTTTCACGATTGGGACGCTACGAATGATGCCTAATTTACAGTTTATTCCCATTTGACAATGCGAGGAGATTAGGAGGAGTGCCCTGTGTTTTAGTGGCACGATCCTAATTCCTTTGGCGCCACAGTTTGGCGTCGGTTTCCCGAAATCTTTTGCCTTAGGAATTCGGCAAAAACAATGAAAAACTTGTATTTCAATTATTTGTTACAGTTCTTGATTTTTTACTGTAAAAATTTAATTTGTTTCCAACTTATATCTTGAAATATTGGCACTTTGCTGATCGGGGTCTGGGGGCGATTACTGTTGGATTACCCGAATGGCAATCGCAAGGTCCCAGGTTCTCAATCGGAAATGTGCCATTGCAGCCATCACTACATTACTGAGGCGCTAGCTCGCATTTTCAAGTGACGACGCTTCGGTATCGTAGTGGGGAGCTCTCGGCACTAGGTCACGCTGCTGCGTTACAGTGCTGCCCCGACTCCAGAAATCGGCTATATAAACGAGCACCCGATGCGGATTCGAACTGTTCGCGCTCGACTGATTCTGAGCGCTGAGCTACCTATCTGACTGTTCCCCAGGTTTCTCACCTTCACAGTTCTATCCCCAGACATTTGGCATTATTTAGTCGTTCCCTCCATTCTCTGGATTAAGAACTAATTGGAGCTAGCTCTCTTCGCGAGTTTACACACGGATGAATACCGTTACTTTTCCCTCCTTAGATTGAAGAGTATGGACGCTCTCTGTGTTTTGAGCGCAAGTCCAAGATGTGAGTCTGAGACACTACTAAATTCTTACTAAATTGTTAGCTATCCGAGCTAATTATAACTAGCCTGATCGCTACACCATTTTAGTATTTAGACATTATAACAGTTTTCTCATTGGATTAGTGTTTATCTTCATTTTAAAATTTTTGCAAATAACACCAGAGGCGCGTTACGTGCGTCCTTGATATCATCATTATATCCATATACTCGTCAACCGAAAATAAGCAATCATCCCACACAGGGTGTCACTACGCGGCCAATCATCGGGCCATTGTCGACGCCAAACTGCGATATTCGGCATCGATCTTCGGCCGATGTTACACCCAATGTTGGCATGACACCCCGGGCCAACATACGAGACGATGTGTGGCCAATGTTCGGTGTTTATTATGGGCCGAGCATCGGTCAATTGAATGGCCGAATTAAATTTAAAAAATGCCTAGCATTATTTAATGCAATTAAATTAATTAACTTCACATAGTGCAATTAATTTTCTTGGTTCTATCGGGCGTTTGTAAAACTTGGCGAAGACCTGAGAGTTGGCTAACCATCCTACTGTACTCTTTATGATGTTTACATCTAAACCTTTTGTCTCTGAAGCAGACGTGGCTGCATGTCTTGTACTGTGAGCCGTGTACTTGGGATCTATCCCTGCTTCAACAAGACAGCACTTTATCCAGCGGCTTATAGA
>JAPYZM010004513.1:0-11195 GCA_030522845.1 Psyttalia concolor
TTGGGCCGTATTTTTTCAACGGAACAGTCACCGGTCAACGCTATTTACAGTTTTTACAAGATGACCTCCCAGTTTTATTGGAACATGTACACTTGGACAGAAGGCTAAGAATGTGGTTTCAACAAGACGGTGCGCCACCGCATTTTGCACTTGGTGTGAGGAATTATCTCAATGTTCTGTTTCCTCGTCGTTGGATCGGCAGAAGTGGTCCTGTTCTTTGGCCTCCGCGATCACCCGATCTAACTCCACTTGATTTTAATTTATGGGGCTACATTAAAGATATAGTCTACAAAAATCGACCATCGACTGCAGAAGACATGAAAACACGTATCAGAGACGCTATTGCCAACATTCCTCAATAAGCGCTTCGAAATGTTGTGCAGAGTTTCCGTCGACTTGAGTTGTGTCTTGAAGTGAATGGTGGGAACATTGAGCACTTGTTCTAACGTCTTTCTAGTAGAACGATCCATTGGCGCCTTTTTGTTTCTCTTTTATTTTTTTGTTTATCGTGTCTGAATTTGGAATATCGTTGATAAGTTCCATTTTTAGTATTTGTGAGCTCAGAAAGCATAAAAAACACATTATGTGTGACATCATTGGATTCGTCTCATCCAGTACAACTTTTGTTACAAGAAAATTTTGGATCCCATATGAAAAAAATGAACTTATGCTTCCAGCATAAAAACATGAAGAGTTATGCTGAAAACATGCATCTCATTATTTTTCCCCGTTGGAGCCCTACAACTTCTAGTTGAAAGATTTTTCGATTACTGCCCTCATTCAATAGTTATTTGAGTGTACAATTTATCTCAGACACCCTGTATATTAATCACTCGATTTGTCTTCACGCTATGAACCGCGGCAAGTACGTTGATGCTGCAGCTACTGATGTCTTTTTTTATTCGCACTTCAAACTTGTTGTTTTTTCCTCCATTTCCCAATTTTTTTCAAATTCTCAATGCAAACGGTATATTATAAACCCATGTGAGAAATTGGTTTTTCAGTAGACCAATGCTATTAACCAAGGAAGGGCTTGGCGTTCTTTTGATTTCACGTATTTTTTTGTCAATAAAATGGACAATATATTTTTAAAAATAATCAGAACATAAAACGTTGACTTGGCCCAATTTTTTCATAAAAGTTTTTTTGTGATCTTTTTATAGAATTTCACTCATTTTTCTAAAGCATAACAATCTTTTGCAAAATGATATGGTAAAGCGGAACAGAATGGGTTGCACAGCTTACTCTGAATTATGAAAAGTATTCTCAGTTGAGAGATAGTTTATTTTTAATCCCGGGAGCGGGGCAAAACGGGTATAGGTGAAATATTTCAACCATTGATTATCAATAGTTGGTACTTTCTCAAATATTAGAAAACCTATGATATTCTTATTGCTTAATTCTTTAGCATTGATGAGAAAAAAAATTTTGTTATTTTCAAGAATTTTACCAATTATACAGTCTGGAAGGAGAGGGTGGGGATTGTCGGATTGTGTCACGTGACGTCATTGTACATACTAATCCTCAATTGTCATTTATTAATTATTATTGATCTAATAGTAGCGTCCCAAAACGAGAAAACTATTGCTTTGTTATTCTCAAATTCTTCAGCATCGAATAAAATAAACGTTTTATTATTTTGATGAACTTTTTCCAAGTACACGGTCTGATGGTTTTTTGATTATTACTAATCATTTATCGTTCCCAGAATTATGAACGGTCTTTCCTAAAATTTACCAAATGACGTACGCTCTTTCCGGCACTCTACGCTGTACGCTCTTATTTGTGGCTGGGCTTTAATACGCGCCCTGACATAATCCAAAGCCCCATATAGTTAATACCATATAATTGAAAGTTAATTTTTTTTCAGCTCATTTGAAGGTCTATTGCAGATTATTGTAAGCTCATTTATTCCAATTGAAAATAATTATGTATTTTCTTTTTACTTAAAAACATTTTTCGGAAGTGGTTGGCACCCCCTTGTTGTTTTTTTTATGGTCGATCAAAATAACCATTTAGTTACCTTCAATTGGAATAAATGGACTTACAATGACCTACAATAAACCTTCAAAGGAGCCGAATGAAAAAAGAAATTAAATTCCCATGATGTGGCGGTCATCTGGGGCTACGCTGTGCGCTGTTACCGATGCTCTTATATGCGCCCTGCCCACCCCAAGAGGGCACTGAATTTGTTCAGGCACCACCGCTACGGAATTTTCATGTGGAAGTCTATCAATAAACGTGGATATCTCCCCTACAGTCTCTGGACAAAAAAAAAAGAATAAAGATACATAAAAGAGGGAGAAACAGATGTTCATTTCGTTGCCAACTATGAATAACGAAATACTAACAATGAGAAAATAAAATCGTTGAAATATTACATTATGATTGTTGCTATGGGAGGATATTTTTATTTACTGATGTAATCGAGAACGTAAAAATATCTTCATAAAGCTCATAGTCAACTTATATAATGTAACTAAGGACGGATTCCGCCAAAAATTCTCGTGTTATGAGAACAAAAATAAAGCCCATTCGAGGAGTGGTTGTGTCGTGTATATTATATGCGACGGCATCGGCCTGTGACGTCACACCGGTAAAACGTTAACTTTGTTCGATACGCTGACGCGTATCTTGATGGAGATCAACAAGTAATTGGAGAAAGGCGACATATGTCGAGTCGCCCCTGTTACTATACGAAGGAAATAAATAGAGCACTGACATGTCAGCGGAAGGTTCCACAGGGAGTTCCTGGTGCTTGTAATGCGTCACTAATTAAGAAATACATTGAGTTAGATTAATTGCTATCCGCAAACGTTTCTTTTCTTTTTTTGTTTATTACAAAACATGCCACGTGTGATCAAGCTAATTGGTTGACGACGTCTAGAAATACGCGGGGGGTCTTTTTTTTGTGAACAGATGTTTTTTTAAAATCGAACTGCTCAGAATGAGGTTGGATGAATAATTCAACTATTAATGGCAATTAAATATCAACAAAATGGTCAACTATCAATTTAGAGAATGAAGATGGAGACCGATCAACCCATAAAGTAGTTATTAACTTCGCCAACTTGGAGGTAATTTTGGAGAAAACTCAAGTTACGCATGACGATAAAGAAAATGAAATCTGTACTCTTGTGAAATTGTAGTTATAAATGTAGATCAACTCTGGGTAGCGATTACTTAAATCACTTTAGATATCGGAAATATTCGCAATATCTTGCAGTCTATCCACTTGATTTTCATTTCTCTTTTTTTTTAAATATTCATCTGGATGCCGCCCAACCAAGCTATCAAAATACGTATACTTGTTCGTATTAAATTTCGCGGATATTTCAGTTTTTCGGTTTTGCACTGAAAATCATTGCATACCCACGACCTATTTTCGAAATTGTCATCTCAACTTCAAAATTAATTTAATTACAATTGCAAAGTCATCAGGGAAATGTCCAGGAGCCGAGTGTTTATACAAAGCCGCAACCTGATCAAAATAATCTCAACACTAATTGTCCCTTCGTCCATATTCTTCTTCCGCCACACCTCCCCCAGCAGCAACAAAATGCTCCATCCAACAATCGATTGGTTGACGGTCTGTGTTATACTTTCAATATGCCGATAATCGCATCAATCCCCCTATATCTAAAGACGGTCCAAATATTCTTATTTTTCCGTGGAACATGATAGATATTTTCAACTCAGAAAAAAAATTAGAGAAATGGTACCATATAGCTAGACATCGATTTTTGAATTCCGAGGAGTTTAAGCAGGGTTTTTGAACGAGTTTGATCCGACTCCATTCAAAATTTAGTTAAAAGATAGAGTGACTACACGTAGATACGCCATCAAAGATGCATCAGTATATTTGTATTTTAATCAGACGTTGCATGAGATTGGACATTTCGATCTTGTAATGGATTTTTCGTGCGCGCAGCGCCACGAAAACGGCGTTGTTCAGGTCCTACGAAAAATAATATCCAAGCGTCGCATGGGAAACATATCACCCTCCTCCACGTGCCTCGCCATCGGCTCGGAAGGCAATTTTGCACGTGGGAGACCATGATCTGTTTTCAAGGCTCGGGCATGAAATGTACTATTTCCTTCTTTCTAGTGAAAATTAGCGGGAAAACTCGTGAGTTCCGAATAGCCTATATCTTTGTTAGTGGAAAAGAAAGAAAATTGAATTTATTCATCGATCAAAGGTTTCCTCATTAATTGTGGGTGGAAATTTTCGGTAGTGAAAATTCTCCAGAAAATTCAAGAGTTTTGAATAGCCGACTGATTTGGGACATTTCGTGTCAACTCAGCCACGCCGGATTTTCTTTGTCTAGAAAAAATTATTTGATTATTGCATTTTGAAGTTCTATATATAGACAGTATTCCTGTCTAATTTTGTTGCCAGATGACTTCTTGTTTCTGAGATAATGACCTATAAAAAATTACAAAAAAACTTTTGGGAAAAAATTGGGCGAAGTTGACGTTTTATGTCCTGATCATAATTTTAAATAATTATATTGTCAGTTTTATACACAAAAAGATACGTTAAATCAAAAGAACGCCAAACCCTTCGTTCGTTAATAGCATTGGTTTACTGAAAAACAAAAACCTGGCGTATTTTTAAACAATGCGCTAAGCGAATTTGCATTGAGAATTTGAAAAAATTGGGAAATGGAGGAAAAAACAACAAGTTTGAAGTGCGAAGAAAAAAAGACATCAGTAGCTGCAGCACAAACGTACTTGCCGCGGTTCATATGGTGAAGACAATTCGATTGGTTAATATATATACTTTTAGAATAATACGAAGAGAACCGCGCCAAGTACGTTTGTGCTACAGCTACTGATGTCTTTTTTTTCTTCGCACTTCAAACTTGTTTTTGCCTCCATTTCCCATTTTTTTTAAATTCTCAATGCAAATTCGCTTAGCGCATTGTTTAAAAAAACGCCAGGTTTTTATTTTTCAGTAAACCAATTCTATTAACGAACGAAGGGCTTGGCGTTCCTTTAATTTTACGTATCTTTTTGTGTATAAATTTGGCGATATCATTTTTTAACATTATAATCAGGACATAAAACGTCAACTTCGCCCAATTTTTTCACAAAAGTTTTTTTGTAATTTTTTATAGGATTTCACTTATTTTGGCAAAGCATAACAATCTTTTACAAAATAATATGGTAAAGCGGAACAAAATGGGTTGCTAAGCTTACTCTGCATGCTGAAAAGTATTCTAAGTTGAGAGATAGTTTATTTTTAATCCTAGGAGCGGAGCAAAATGGGTATAGGTGAAATATTTTATCCATTGATTATCAATGTCTGGGACTTTATCAGATATTAAATAGCATTTGATGTTCTTATTCCTCAATTCTTTAGCATTAATCAGAATACAAATTTTGATATTTTCAAGAATTTTGCCAATTATACAGTCTGGAAGGAGAGGGTGGGGATTATCGGATATGTGTCACGTGACGTCATTCTACATACTGAATCCTCAATTTTCATTCATTAATTATTATTGATCTAATAGTAGCGTCTCAAAATGAAAAAACTATTGCTTTGTTATTCTTAAATTTTTCAGCATCGAATAGAATAAAATTTTTATTATTTTAATGAACTCTTTCCAAGTACAAGAACTGACGGTTTTTTGATTCTTAATACTCAACTATCATTCCCAGAATCATGGACGGTCTTTCCTAAAATTTACTAAATGACCTACGGCGCTCTATGCTGCACGGTCTTATTTGTGGCTGGACTTTAATACGCCCCCTGATATAATCCACAGCCCCATATAGTTATCACTATATAATTGAAAATTATTTTTTTTTCAGCTCATTTGAAGTTCTATTGCAGATTATTGTAACCTCATTTATTCCAAGTGAGAATAATTATTTATTTTCGTTTTACTTAAAAACGTTTTAGGAAAGAGTTGGCACCCCCTTTTTGTTTTTTTTTTCATGGTGGATCAAAATAACCATTTAATTACCTTCAGTTGGAATAGATGGACGTACAATTACCTACAGTGAACCTTCAAACGAGCCGAATGAAAAAAAAAATTAAATTTCATAATGTGGTGGTAATCTGGGGCTAAGCTGTGCGCTATTACCGATGCTCTTATATGCGGCCTGCCATACCCCAAGAGGGCACTGAATTAGTTCGGGCGCCACCGCTACGGAATTTTCATGTCGAAGCCTATCAATAAGCGTGGTTATCTCCCATGTAGTCTCTGGACAAAAAAAAAGAAAGATACAGAAAAGAGGGAGAGATAGATGTTCTTTTCATTGCCAACTACGAATTACGAAATACTAACGCTGAGAAAATAAAATCGTCGAAATATTACATGATGATTGCTATGGGACGATATTGTTATTAACTGATTTACTCGAGAAAGTAAAAATATCTTCATAAAGCTCCTAGTCAACTTATATAATGTAACTAAGAACGGATTCCGCCAAAAATTCTCGTGTTATGAGAACAAAAATGAAATCCATTCGGGGAGTGGTTGTGTCCTGTATATTATACGTGAATGCACCGGCCTGTGACGTCACACCGGTAAAACGTCCACTTGGCTCGATACGCTGTCGCGTATCTTGATTATCAAACTTTAAATATTCAAAAATTCATAACTTTTGAATGGTGCATCCGATTTGAACCAATAAAAGAAGAAAATTTTTGTTTTTGTTCATACTTTCAAGAAAAAAAATGCTCTATAGGCGTTAGGAAACTTTTACACCTATTTTCCGATTAATTTCTGTTCTTATTTTTTTTTTTTTTGCCTGAGAGCCGTCCGGTATTCAACAGGAATATTTTTTGTGTCATAGAGGGCGTCCATATAGGATGTATAAAAATATGTCAACGTAGGACTGACGACCAGTGTACCTGAGAAAATTTTTATTTGCTAAATTTTCGTGTTTTTCCACTTTCTACGGGAGCTGCCTCATCTTTAGTAAGAAATTGATATTTCAATCCATACCTAGGATGAATATGAGTTCGAAGAGAGCATCATCATGATAGAGAAGACACATAATGGGTCGTTATATATCAAATAATGTCAGTTTTTTCTCTTTTCATGTGTTTCAATAAAAAACCCGAGAAGGGATGGGGAGATTTCGCTGCCGCGCTAATGGGATCTTCATCAAGTCAATGGCCGTTCGACTGCGACCATAGTCACCTCGACCGCATCACAAGTTTATACTGGAATTAAAAGAAAGCAATTGAAAAATCAAATATTCTTGTGATCCTTATTTTTTTTAATTAAAAAAGCGATTTCGGGGGGATTTCGCGCCCAAACTAATGTGATATTGTCTTCGATGATGTCTGTCGATCGCGAACACCCCCATTCTGATCACACTTACCGTTTTCCGGGGAGCGTGGACGCGAAAAAGGAAGTAATAGTACGTTATAGCAACTCACAACTTTTCATTGGAAAACTGGATGAAAGTTGTTATAATATTGTTGATATGTGATGACAAAACGGTGGCTGAACGCGGCTGCTTTCAATGCATTGATAAAATCAAGACATAATGAATTGAAATTCAGTATGCTTGGGTAAATATACGGATCCTCCCCCACTCCGTCCCTACTGAAGGTAAATAAATTTAAAAAAACAAAATTTAATAAATTAAATAAATTCAATTCAACGTATGGAAAGGTATAATAAACCTGTCCAGCACTTAGCGTTACCCAGGGTTCACGACGGGGACGCGGCTGGAATGAACCCCAAATGGTGCACCGTAGATGTTGCGTAGATGTCGATTTTTGGGCTTAAGAGAATGAAAATGAATAAAATGAAGGCCAATTCTAATGGGAAGGTGAATTATTCAATAACTAATGTCCGTTGGCACTCATTAAAATGTGTTTTGACTTAATTTTAAGGATTTTTTACTAGTGTAGTAACTTACACTCGAAAGTCATGAGTGGAAATGCCGGGGATTCACAGACCAAAGTAGAGAGGCGCAGGAGATGTTAGACTTGAGTGTGATACCCAAATCCAAATGTAGTATCACGTTAACGGAAAGATGGCATTAGGGTTCATTCTAACGGTCGGGTGGGCGGCCTGTGCTGGTAATTCAACAGTATACTGAGGCCTCTCTAACCAGTAACTTCGCCTCTGAGCCCGACCTTCCCCCACTCTTTCCCGCGCATGCGCGGAAGAGTGAGTGTTCCGCCACTGGGACTACTTTACCTTACGCGCGGTTTTTTCACATTCAGATTATGAATTTTTCAAAAATCGCGCGTTGTTAAATTGCTCATAACAATGAAACCGCTCAATTTCCGAAAATCTAACAGTCAATTTAATAGTCAGCGATTAAAAAAACATGAAACTGATACTTAAAAAAAACAAGAAAAAAGAAGAACAAATCTGTAAAATCATTATTTTTCAGTATTATTTCCATGTTTTCTGTATCGCCGACTATAAATTTGTATGTTACATTTTCGAAAAGCCAGAGGCTTAATTGTCATAAACTATTCAATTGTTCGGAACGCTCTATCTCGAAAACTTCCTGCTTATTAAAAATTCCGCCTCGCGGTCCGAATTAATATTAAAAAATGAAACTACGCGTGTTCGATTGGGAATTAAATTCCTCATCAATGCACGGCTGTTTCATTGTTTCATATTCGACAGAAAAAAATAGAAGCGCCGACGAACTCATTCCTCCCTCTAATTAAAAAATCTCTCTGGCGGCCCTAATTAATATGGAGAAATGAAACTACGATTGTGCGATTGGGAATAAAATTCCCCATCAATCAACGTCTGTTTCATTTCTTCATATTCAACTAAAAAAAATTAAAGCGCCGACGAAAGTCGCGGCGCTGAGGAAATCGAAGTCTCTCCGATTGTGGAGTGAAGACATTCCTCCTTCTAATTAAAAAATCCCCCTCGCGCTCCTACTTAGGATGAAGAAATGAAACTACTACTGATTGGGAATTAAATTCTCCATCAATCGACGCCTGTTTCATTTCTTCATATTCAACTGAAAAAAATAGAAGCGCCGACGAAAGTCGCAGCGCTGAGAATATCGAAGAGTTTCTCCGATTGGGGAGTGAACTCATTCCTCCCGCTAATAAAAAAATCCCCCTTGCGGACCTAATTAAGGTGAAGAAATGAAACTGCGATTGTTCGATTGGGAATTAAATTTCCCATCAATCGACACCTATTTCATTCCTTCATATTCGATTGAATAAAATTGAAGCGCTGACACGGCGCTGGCGCTGAAGAAATCGAAGAGTCTCTCCGATCGTGGAGTGAACTCATTCCTCCCGCTACTTAAAAATTCCCATCCGCGGCTCTAATTGATATTAAGAAATGAAACTACGCGTGTTCGATTGAGAATTAAATTCCGCGTGTTCGATTGAGAATTAAATTCCCCATCAATCGACGCCTGTTTCATCTCTTCATAAGGGAATCAAAAAAATTGAAGCGCCGACGCGGCGCTGTCGCTGTAGAAATCAAAGAGTCTCTCTGATCGTGGAGGGAACTCATTCCTCCCGCTACTTAAAAATTCCCATCCGCGGCTCTAATTGATATTAAGAAATGAAACTACGCGTGTTCGATTGAGAATTAAATTCTCCATGGAATGAAAGAAATAAAAGCGCCGATGAATGTGGCGGCGCTGAAGAAATCGAAGAGTTTCTCCGATTGGGGAGTGAACTCATTCGTCCCTCTAATAACAAAATCCGGCTCGCGGCTGGCGTTGACTCTGGATGCTGATGCGCTGATCCCAAGCTAGAAGCTCTCACTTCCTTGTGAGTTGAAGATGGTAGGGTGTGGAAGGCTGCCTTCGGGAGTGCTGACTCGGGGTGAAGCGTAGTCTCAAGTACTGGCAGTACCGTTGATTAGGGCAGTAGTTGGTAGTCTTGATGGTGTTGGTGATATTGATATGGGTGGTATAGTTGATAGTTTCTGGACCAGTCGAAATAGCCAACCAATGCAATGAGGTGGTTGATTGGGAAACCCTTCGTAACTCCGGGGCTCGGTAGAGTCGCTTATACCACGGGGGGCGACTTTACTTGTTTGAAGCCGCTGGTTTTAGTCTCTGCAGTGATTGAACCTGGGGACCCTGATGACCCAGCCAACTGACAGGGTTCTGCGAATGAGACTCAGCGTTGACCCGGCTGGGTGTTTAAGCTGATTAAGTTGAAGACGGACGACTGATCGACTCTGCGACCTTTGACACCGGTTGAACGTGACGATTGCAGATCCTGTTGTAGGGCTGAGTTTTTGCCTCTGGGTTTTCAAACCGATGGGTGATTGACTCCGCAACCTTTAGACCGACTGAAATTGATGTTTGAGAAGGCTTCAAGACTGAGCACTGAAGACTAGGGGTTGAGTACTGAACACTGGGAACTCAGTGATGGCACTTGCAGAGTGACTTCAGAAACTGGGCGTTGGCACTTGTAGGGGTGGCTTCGGAAACCACTGGTGATAACACCGTTGACTGAAAATCCGGAACTGAGAGAGAGAGAGAGAGAGGGCGAAATCATCCCTTTTTATATCGTTTTGCTCCCATAAGCCACCGTGCTTTGGTTTCCCTTAGAAATTTGGAAATAGGTCGAATTTTCAGCATCACGAAGGATCATAAAGATGTGGTTATTTGCCACAGAGTTGGTAGGAAAACTCCAAGCCCAGGTGATGCTTCTGGTTGATTATAATCATTTCATCTAAACCAGGTTGCTCTTTGCGGACCCATTAATATGACAGTTCTACTGACACTCCTAACGCTTGACGGGACCCCAAGTGACTCTTGCGGCGGTTGACCGACCTCCAAGTGCCCCTCGTGGCGCTTGACGGACACCCAAGTGGCTCTAGTGGCACTTGAACCACCTCCAAGTGACCCTCCTGACGCTTGAAGGACATCGAAGTGATTCTTGCGGGGCTTGACCGACATCCAAGGGGCCCTCGTGGCACTTGACGGAATCCTAAGTGACCCTCCTGACGGTTGACGGACCTCCAACTAACCCTTTTGGAGCGTCACCAACCGCCACGTGCCCCTCGTGGGGCTTGACGGACCCCCAAGTGACCCTCCTGACGTTTGACGGATCCCCAAACGACAGTCCTGACGCTTGACGAACTGTTGCGGATACCGGGTCACTTGGTGACTCGAATAGGTATACAAAAGAGGACCCCTTGAGTTGACCAGACCGTGACTAGTAAAAACAGGTAGTGACCGACAAGATTGTTTTGAGAAGTAATTCTCGAGGTTGG
>JAPYZM010004516.1:0-10636 GCA_030522845.1 Psyttalia concolor
ACACTCGTTGTAGACGTTCAAAAAATGTACCGGTAGTGCTTAGATATCAGCTTTCAGCGCAATCTTGGGTATGCCATCAAGACCAGGGGCCTTGGTGTTCCCAACTCTGCCGCATGCCTTCAATAGCTCATGCGCCGTGATTTTTAGGACCATCAAGTGACTTCCTTGGCTGTCCACCGACTGATGTTCTGGTTGTTGTGGAAATAATGCCATGACAATTGTCCGCAGAAGGTCAGGGCACGTCGGCACTGGCATGGGTTGGCTTTTGACCCGTGCCATTACCACTTTGCACGGCCTACCCCACGGATCACTGTCGACTTCAGCTCTCAACTCATTCCGGGAGGCTGCCTTGCTGTTTTTAATTGCCTGATTGAGTTTTTGGTGCGCTTTCTTATACTCCGTCTCCAGCTTCTCGTGGTTGGGTTTCTTCCGATGGCGCTGCAACGCTTTTCTTGCGGCGTTGCACTCCTTCCGCAATTCAGCGATGGAGTCATTCCACCAATGCTCTGGTGCCCGCCGGTTGATTGAACGCTTTCTTGGCATAGTAGCATCACAGGCCTCTGTGAGCCTTTCCATGGGGCCTTCGGCCATTTTAGTGGCACTGGTACCACTTATGGAGCAGTCGTCCAGTGCTACTCGCTTTCCAGCCTACTGCGTTGGTCTTCTCCGGTATTGGTCCACGCCTCCGGCCCGTGGATACCTCCCAAGCTATTGCTTGATGGTCACTCCCTGTGTAGATCTGAAGGTAAGATCCACGATTGAGCGTGCCTGTCCCCTCATGAAAGTCGGTTTATTGCCGGTGTTCATCAAAACCACATCCAGTGACGACATGGCCTCGAGCACCGCTTGAACTTTGGCATTAGTCTCTCGACTTTCCCAATCGACAACCCAGGCATTGAAGTCCCCCAGCTATAGCTACGGGAAAGTGCTGCTTCGCCTCTTCAGACAGGTGATCCAGGAAGTCAGTGAATTCGTCGATCGAGCGACTAGGTGGGGCGTAACAGCTGTAGAAATGTATTCCACAGACCTCGGCCCTCACAAAACCCCTCTCCGTACTGCAAGCCACATCCTGGAATGGGAGGCCATTGCAAGACAAGATGACAGCCTTTCTTTCGGCATCGCTCACCCATGGGTAGTTATCTAGGTGTCGGTAGCGTTCCGAAATCACTGCTAGGTCCGGTTTTAGCTCTTGTACTGTTTGCATAAGTAAGTCTTGTGCGGTCCTACAGTGGTGGAGGTTGAGCTCTAACACCTTGAGGTCAGCTAGTGTATTATCGCCGTTTATTTCGCAGGTTCTGGAGTGCCTCCTTGAACACTGGGCATTTACTGCTACCAGCGATGTGGGCAAGGTGTTCTGACTTACTGCTTGTGCACAAGGCACAGCAGGGTTACAGCAGGGTTACTTCTGGAAGTTCTTGACCATGTGTCCCTCAACGCCACATTTGAAACAAGTCTTCGACAGGTCGACTGCGCTCTTACATTGGGTGGCGAGATGCCTAATAGTGCCAGCCAATTTTAATTTTCCCATGTTCTCCCAGGATCTTCCTTGCCATAGCAGCTGCAAGTCTCACAATGGCAATTTGGGTACCTCCATATGGCTACGGAGGGATCTGACCACATTTGGTTTGATCTGGTCGTCCGCTCCGGCCAATGCTTGTAGAGCTCCTACAACGTCCTCTTTTGATGTTGCATCATCCAGATCTCTGATCTCAAGATCTTCTTTCGGACCCTTGCTGATAACATCAGCCTGGTCCTTAAGGACTCCGGCAATGTCTGCTTGCAGCTTTAGTGCTCCATCCGTCGCCCTCCTGTTCAGGATGATGAGCATATCTCCCGTAGCCGTACGACGGATCTTGTCCACCAATCCAATGGCTTCCTCGGAGGGCGCGTCTCTCCTCACGGAATGAAGTATATTAGAGTACTTCGTCTTTTCCTTCGGGCGTACGATTAGGGCATCAGCTCTCACCGTCCGTTTACAAGGAGTCTTCCGATCCTGCTTAGCTACTTTCGCCTCCTTAGGAGGCAGTTTTCCTGTCTTCTGCTTCGTCTTGGAGTTTTTTTTCACTACCTGCGCCCACTCAGGTTCTTTCAGCGGGATAGGGAGCGGTGCGGCTTTATTGGCAGAGAAGTTCTGCTTCACTTTCTTGGGATCGTTTCCGCTAGTTTCGGGTGAAAATTTCGATCGCTTCCTTCGGACTGCACGGCGAACCTCTCGATTCCATTGTGAGACACTCGAGTCCTCTACTTCCGAGTCCATCATCGTGGTTTTCGACTCGATTCGTGGACGCGGAAACACAGGTATGTATCCTGTCACTCCCAACTGACGAACTAGGTGTTCTCTACGTAGTTCATCCAAGGCCTTTAGTCTTCTGAAGGCACTCGCCACGGCTGTTGTCTTGGTTTTGATCTCCGTATGGATGTTTTTCTTCGGCTTGACGAACTCATGCAGGTCTACGATGAGCCTGCGACCCTGCTCCACTTGTAGCATTTTCGGCCAAGTGGTCTACCTTAGTGTTCTGTGATGTTCGGCTCTTCCCAGAATCCAAGGAGCCAGCGTCGGCCATCGAGGCTTTCACCCGATCGGAACCAACGGCGAGATTTACCTCTTGTAGAGGGGTAACCGCCTGGGATAAACAAGTGTTATCATCACTCATTTCCATGTAATTTGGCCGTTAACAGGGCCACCGCTGGCTGTTGTAGGGAGACCACCCTTCGCACACCTTTTAGAGTTGGGCTTCTCGGTGTGAACTGCGTCTTAGTGGAGAGACATTGCCAAGATGTCGCCCGTCAGCCCCTCCACCAACGTCAAGGTCCTGCAGTCCCTAGGAGGTGTGTGTGTGCGGGGGGGGATGTCTGTATGTCAGATATTACAAAGAGTCTTCAATGTTCACGCCATTCACTTCCAAACACAACTGCAGTCTCTTCCGAAAATTTCCTACGACAGATAGAAGCTTTACAGGAATTCCCTAGATGGTATCAACAATACGCCTTAGCAGGCCGTGTAGCGTTGTCGGTCGATTTCTGTACACATTGTCCTTTAGAAACCCCCACAAATAAAAATCTTGTGGAGGGAGGATCTGAAGATCTAGGCGGCCAATGGATAAAACCATCGCGGCCAATCCATCATTCATGAAATATGTCATTAAGGGATGTCTTTACGTCTCGGGCAAAATGAGATCGCACACAATCTTCCTGGAAACACTTTCTCTGACTAGTTTGCAAGCAGATATTTTCTAACAGAACGCGCCAGTTCTACCCTCAATAAGTGGAGGTAACTCTCACCTGTCAGAGTTCCATTGAAGAAGTAGGGCCCAATTAAAGGCTATCAAATATGCCACACCGTACATTCAGACTCCATCGATGGTGACGGTCAATAGATTGCATCCAGTCTGGACTTGTTTGTGACCAATAATGGCTATTATGTCGATTCAACTTACCAATGCTTTGAAAAGTTGCTTCATCACTGAATGTACGATATCGGAAAAAGTCAGGATCCTCTCCGAGTTTCTGTAATACCCATCGACAAACAATCACCCTATTCTCTGGATCTTGTGCAGTTAATTGTTGTGTCAATATCATATGATATGGGTGGTAACGACATGATTGAAGAATCCTGTATGCTGTACTGCGTGGAATTCCGATATCGCTCAATAATTCTTACACCTGTAGCAGGATGCAAATGAACGAATGCCAATACGGTAATAGTTCGCGGATCCTCACGAGCACGTACGAGTCGACGAGGCCGATCAAACTGTCGGATTCTACCATGACGACCACTCATTTCGACGTAACGAATCCCAGATGCAGATGGGTGAAACTGTCGATCACCATAACGCTACCGATAAAGGCGAGCTGCAGATTGATAGTTTTTTTGACATTGGCCGAAAATGAGTAGAATAATCCTGTGTTGACAAGAATATTCTGAACTCATTCAACTTTGTTTACCGAGATGGAACTCTCAATCACATCATGTGTCATACACCATGGGCAAACATTTTTATTTGGACTTTCCTTTCATTATTCTCGATTTTTTTTTGCTAATAACCCTAAAACCTTTAGAAAAAAACATCATGTATCATAACATTGTATCCCTCTCACCGAGCCCAACAGCTTTTATAAGACCAAACGTATTGGTCCCATTGAAGAAAAACTAAGTTATGCTTGTAGCATAAAAATATAAACACTTATGCTCAAAATATCTTTCTCATTATTTTTCCCTTTCGAAGCCCGATAACTTTGGTCTGAAACATTTTTGCGTTCAACTACTTTTTAACCACTTATTCAGGCGTACAGATATTCTTGGGACATCCTGTATGTCATCACAATTTATCGTCGATTTCGTGCGAACGGATGACCCCATTTGACTGTCTCCGTTTTATTCAATCATTTGACACATCTTACCAATGCTTGAAAGCTATTTCTTCATCGAAACCTCAGTACTATGCCCATCTCTTGTACTCTTCATACCTCATGGGCAGCATGGGCCATAACCATTTGCCTCATGTGCTAGGAGTATGTTCAATGCCATTGCGTAGATAACTATTCTCTCATTTCAGAGACCGAATGTTGCATGATTTTTTCGAAATAAAGCTTATTATTTTTCTGGCGTTTGATGGCGCTGCTGTACTTTGGAAATTCATCGTGCCGCGATGTCATGAATGGATCAGATGAAGTTCCCGTCATTTCAATCAACCATTCCATCTTTCTAAACCTCTACGGTGAACCGCTGCAGGCCGTGAAAGTGACACCAAACGTGAAGAAAGTAGAACTTTCATGTCAACAGTCATGCGCCAAATCTCTTCCCAGAATAGCGTGTTGTCGCCCTTTGTTATCAAGGGAGGGAAAACACTGATTTATCTTTTTATATGTCAACGCAATTCAATTAAACCAAAATGGAAATAGAAATCCAGTTAAATGTTGAATATGTATTTGGAAGTGGGACAAATATATAGTCCTCTTCACAGAAATTGCACTATTTCCCAATTCTATTCCAATTCAAAAATATATGTCACGAAAAATGACTTTGTTATAATGAATCTCATACTTTCATTGAATATGGTAAGAAACAAATAAATATTTTCAATATTTTTAAAAGAGAACTCGATGCATTCTTCTACGATGGAACAGTGTTGGATTATCTGGTAACCCAAGACGAGGATTGTCGATTATTAACCATGGGTTCATGGTACGCAATGACTGGTTATGGTCTTGCATTCTCCAGAAACTCGAAATACGTCGAGATGTTCAACAAACGTCTGCTTGATTATCGAGAAAATGGTCAGTCGTTTTGTAAATTTTGAGTCTGTCAGAGATAAAAAATATTACAACATAAAATCCAGAAATGAATTCCTTACTTGGTGTTCAGGGGACTTGGAACGATTAAGAAGATACTGGATGACAGGTTCATGCAAACCAGGCAAAGAAGTGCAAAAAAGCAGTGATCCACTGGCACTTGAGCAATTCCTGAGTGCATTCTTACTGCTTATGGCCGGAATAGTTCTCGCAGCTTTTCTACTGTTTCTTGAGCATCTCTATTTCAAGTATATACGGCATCGTTTGGCGAGGAGTGATCAGGGGGGCTGCTGTGCTCTGATCAGCTTGGTGAGTCTACTTAACGTGGTATAGATCTGATTAATTGTGCTTTATTCCATTTCATGTGGATGAATATAAGAAAATAATTTTTAAATTTTCCGAACGTCAGAGTCTTATCCAAGTGAAAACCTGGTTTGTGGAACGTATGCCGATAGATTTTAGCAGTTAATGTCTCAAATTCCTAGTAGAATTTTCCTTTTTATATAAATCGTAAAAGAAACTATACACCATCTAACGCATTTGCCACGACTCCACCAATAAAAAAATTTTACTCTGATTTCGATTTCTCCAATTTATTTGACTAGAGTATGGGTAAATCTCTGACATTTCGTGGTGCTGTATTCGAAGCGCAAGACATTATCCGTCAGCACAGGTGTCATGATCCAATATGCGATACACACTTATGGAAGGTTAAACACGAGTTGGATATGGCGAGGATAAGGATACGACAGCTTGAAAAGGATCTCGAAGCCCATGGCATAAAACCCAGCCACCCCAGGTAAAACTATGTATTCACTTTTAACTACGTTAAATATATTTCAATAGAATACGTTGAATGGAAAAAGTCAAGTAAAATTTTCAATTCAAGTAAGAAAATAGATTACCTTCCGCTAAGCTCATATTTATTCTCAAAAGCAACAGATATCGTCTGCTTTAAGCTGTATGGAATAACTTTAAATACAATTCTTTTAAAAATTCGCAGTATTTTATAACACAACATTACATGCAGAACTCTGCAAATTCTCTCTCAAATTCTGCCGTAATTGAGCTTGTAATTGAGCTTGGTATAATCTCACGAGTCTCAAACTACTTTTTCGGCTAGTATCAAACTCTATTTCTCGACGTGATGAGTTGAAGATGGAGATTCATTTACAGTGTTGGAAAACGCCTTCAAGAATTTAATCAAATTTTCCCGTTGTGGATTGAATAAGTGCTACCTCTGTTGCATTTACTCTATATCATTGTAATTTATATTTTAGTACTTTAGCATGAGGTGCCGAACAGAGTTATAGCAAATATTTGAGGAGTTTTGAGGATATTGAGGGCATTGCAATGCAATGCGTTTTAAAAAATTGGATTTTATTTACCAAAGTCATGCAGTGGGAAATTCGTCAAAGTTGATTAATGATATACGAAAACTATCCTTACCGCCCGAAACAATTATCTCTTGGAACAGTATAGACGTACCATTTGATCTTCCTCCAGCAAATTATCTAAACACTTTGCTTGACAATTTTGTGTTCCGATAAATGTTCCATAAATGGATAATTAAATAAAAACGGGAGCATAGCTACTTCTGTATTTATTACGTACAATTCTAATCCATTGCTTGCGAGCTCTACTTAGCATCAAAATTCCGTACTATAATATGTATGTGGTATACCGGGCTGTCCTTCCCTGGTAGGAATTGACGGTGGGGACAGGGTTCCACGAGCCTTTGACGGACTTTTAATAAGTCTCAGTTGAGACTGGAATTGACAATGATTTCACCTTTCTTGAGTCTTGGTTCGTGACAGGGGGTAGATTCTCAATGCCAAGTCCTGTTGAAGGCTTGAAACTCTGGGCTCTCCCAGGATTCGAATATCAGAGCTTTTTAAATCCTCGATTTGCAAGGCCTGCCAACGTTTCGGATCTCGAAGATTGCAAAATACCTTGCAAAGACTCTCAGTTCACAATGCAACGACTCCAAACTTCCCGTGGATCCGTCAGATCTCATGGTGACCTTCACACTGGCCGTGACATCACAATTATCACTTGTCACAGTGCCATGTCTCTGACGAAAAAAATCATCATCATTATATTCAAAATCCGCCTGTCTTATATCTCTGCCTATTTAAGCTTTTATCGCCATAAAGTTTGTACCTGACCGCACTGTGCACCACTAAGTTAAGTATCGAATTCGTATATGCAGCCTCAATCAACATCTTATCCAAAGCTCAAAGTCAGTCTGATATTCATGATCTATAGCAAACCAAGACGGATTCTAGCTAGCCGAGCGCAGCTAACCGAGGCATAATCAGGAGATGCCGAACGTCAACAACGTCTATGAGATCAAGATTGCAGCCTCCAACTACCAGTTATTATCATGAGGGAGAACCTGATGCACATTTATTGTAACCGTAACGATCGCATTCGTCCCTATGTTTCGGTACCACTACGTAGGAGAATTTTCCGAAGAGAAACGTCCAGCATAGCCTCAACCATTCCGGAGCTAATGCATCAATCAAGCTACTCTCTCCGCGCTGCGTTTGAGCAAGCTTAACTTCACCAATTCACGACTTTCCTGGAGGTAAATCACGAAATTTCGAATACATTTAAGTAGAAATTATTGGACCATACGTGCCATCCTGAGATTATCAGTAGTGTGTCACAACCATCAAGAGAGTTTCATATGTTCCAGGAGCCATTTCAGGATATGATTGCTGAAACTGTCACGACCATATTATATGCAGACTGAATTTGTAGTTATGGCGGTCCATTGCGGATCCTTATAGATCAAGAGCTCCAGTTTGCACGCCCCCTATTCATGATAGTTGTTCGTCGTGTAGGGAGCCAATACATTCGTATAATGACATTTCCCCCACAACCTAACGGCATATGGGAACGTCTTCATCGTTGAAGTAATCCAACTATACGGTTGCAGGAGAGTTCTTATTGGGTAGATACTCTCTTTGTCGTATTCAGACAGCGTGGAAAGATGATCTTAACGCCACGTTGGTCAATATCGTTTTTGGTGAGCCAGTCCAACTACCAGACACATTTTTCGCTATGACTTCCAACCGGGGATTCCCATCATCAGCTATTACTGCTGCTATTACTACTACTGTTACTGTACTGCTATTGCTACTGTTCGTGGCATAAATCTTGACCAGCACGAAGTATTGAGACTTAAAACATCAACAACAGGTTTTCAGATTTTTGTCCGTGTAAAAGTGCCCCACCACGCCTTCACGCTACCATATCAAGAGCCACCTCTTGTCATATCGTGACATCCGAAATGCGTTTTTGTTTAATATTATTATTTCTTTCACTTGTTTACGAAAAAAAACGCTACTAAATTTGACTGTTCAATGTATGTCTGTGTGTTCAATGTATTTTGTTTTCGGGAAAATTTTAACTTGTTTGAAATTGAAAAATATTTCAGTAGTTAAGCGCTAAAACTGATACTTATAGAGTCATGTTTTTTTTTAAATGACTAAATTGTTCCACTTTAACAATGTCAATTGTGCATAACTTGCAAAAAAAATTTTTTTTCCTTTCTAAGTAATTTCCTATATAATGCTCGCTAACGATTGGAAGCATACTCAAATTTTCTCGAAATTTGAAAAAAAATTATTTTTTCTATTCAAAGAGCGTGGGATATCCTTCCCTTGAATGATGTATTTTGTATTATCCACTAACAATTTCCCCCTTCGAGTGTAAACTTTAAGCACTAAATAAATCCAGAGGAACTCAAATCGACCACGCATATGGACGGCATCGATGAGTTGCGCGCTGATTGTCCTGGGCTCGAACTAAATAGCTGATCATTGGTTGGGACTTGAGAGGAGAAAATATTCGAAAAATACTAGAAAATATTCGGAATTTTTTGCGAAAGAAACTATTGATTTGAACCACTATTTGTTGCTGGTAATGTATGAACAATTCAGTCATCTACAAAGGAGTATTACTTTAATCCAAATTGGTTTTGGTTAATGAAAGTGAGGAAAGTTCTTGACATTCACATTAAATTATCGAACGTTTCTAGTTAATTTAAATGATAAGTACGCCGAATTAGAGAGTAACATCTTGCGATGTTTATCAGCAACTGTTTTCATATCGATCGGTTTTTTTTCAGCCTGGAGCATTTTACTTTTACCTCGGAACCGTTATTGGCTAATACGCGTTCAATTTCAATTGATAGAATCGGTCATCAATCGATCACATACGGAGTGAAAGAAATGAATTTTAGGGAAAGTGCTACTTCACCAACCTCAAAATAGTTTTCATTGCATGTGCGTGTAATCATAGCGTTAGCGTTCGACCGACTGAAGTATAATTGGAGAGATTACATGCAGCGCACAGCGCCGAGATTCATCTCAACAATTCTCCATGAGCGGCCAATATTCTTTAATATGCTTTGAACTAAGTAAAGAAACAAATGGTCGCGGTTGTTGCTCACTCGCTACGGTCGCTCCCATTGTGGCGCTGAACTACTATCTTCCCGAGTAATTCCCCTCACCCACGATTCGTAACGCAATTTTTTTTCCTCTATTCGGGCCTTGACGAGCCTCGTAACGAACTTCCCGATAGGTTGAAATACACCCTCCTTCAGAAGTTTTATAGAGGGTGAGAGGATTTCACTTTAAAGGATTTGACCAAGGTTGAGGGGAATTTATTCCCATCCCAATGGGATCTCGACAAAGGTGTTACATAATTTATTTGAACCAAATTAATCAGATCCAATGTATTGAGAAAAAGGAATCCGAAATCGTCTCTAGTCAGGGTCCGTATGGTAATACCATTTATTTTATTTTTATATCGGGATTGTTTTGTCAGGGGTAAAATACAGAAGTGTGCCGGTGCGTGGAATTGATATTTCCGATGTTAGCTATTAACGAAGAATTTATTATATTGATAAAGAAACAAGATTCAAGGTATCCAATTACACTTGAATGGAGGGAGATGGTGGAATATGAATCGATGACTAACGATTTAACTGAATCGGTGTTGGTGAAGGCAGGTAGTGGCCGGGGAAGAGGTGCGACGCATCAGTGATTCTCGTGGAGTCTGGAGCCGTTAGACCGGAACGCGATGGTACCCTGGAGTCATCAGAGTCAATGAGGTGATGATTCGGAATTTCTCCTGATGTTTGCTGGGTGGACACAAATACGAGCTGGCTTGGTGAATAGATGTTCAGGATTGGGGGCTGAATCGCAGGTAAACTTCAGTAAATTCTTGATGAACCGACGTCGGTGGCTCATGCGGCTAGGCGCGAGCCTAGTGTGCGAGAGGTTGTGAGTTCAAATCCCAGTGGGTGCGAATTTTTCAACTGGCCCCGACG
>JAPYZM010004521.1:0-17736 GCA_030522845.1 Psyttalia concolor
TCACGCCAGTGGCGTAGTGCGAGGAACTTGCCGAACGAGTGAAACGATCATTTTTAAATAATTGTAGCTTGTAAAATAACGAAGATGGAGAAAAATGGTTGTTATTTTTTTAATGTTAAATAGACTGAAGAGCATGATTGTGAAGGGATAAAAAATTTCAATTCACTTTTTAAAGTGCTAGCGTTAATTCAAATTAAATAATTATGTTTAACGGAAAAGTTGATTGCAAAAAATTGAAAAAAAATTTTTAGTGACATAATTAACTAATCATAATTAACTAAACTCATTCACGCGGAAAAATGTGAAAAAAAAGAAATTCCAAGAATTGACGACTTTATGGCGAACTCAACTCACCCCCGAGCGTTGTGTACCCTCAACTGCCAAACTATGGGGATGAGAGCAAAAACCCATAAAACCTTTTTTGCGTAGCATTCCATTTTCTAAATTTGGGATCTAAAACTTTTTGCTGTGGCATTCTCCGTTCTCGAGTTATAAGTGAAAAAGTGATTTTTTTCCACATGAACCCCATGGGTGAAAAAGCTGCAAATTAACAGGAGGTTTAGAGGGCTTTCAAAGCAAGTTTCCTCAAATTTGCAGCTTTTTATCTTGTAAATCGATTTCCCGGCTTCCTTTCTTGGACTAATACGGGAATATTGACGGTATCCGTTGTTTTGGTAAAACAAATCACGTATCGATACCAATATCGATTTAATTCGCTCACCGCCCCGAGAGAAAAGCTTAGTACACAGAGAGGAAAATATAATTTTGCCAAACATATTTGTTTTGAAGAACTAAATGCTCGAAATTGCTATAGTAAAAATCGCATTAAATTCTTGTCAAAAGAATATTTAATTGGCGAAATGGTATTTTTTTTCTCACTGTAGAAATGATCGATCCGTTTGCTAATCGCATTGTGTTTTGAGGAATTGTATTTCTATCGATTAACAATTCAGATTGAGGGAATAATACAACGAAATCCCCCTGCTCCAAAATATGCTACAATTTTTGATAATTTTACAACACTAGGGGCATTCGATTGAATCTAGAGGGTATGGCAGTGTCAATCCATGCTCCACTTGGAATATCCCAAAAAAACTGGAAATTTTCTTCTCTCCCAGCGTCTCAACTCGTTCAAAGGTAATATAATATTGAACGTTGGGAAAAAATAAGTCGTCACTTCACACGAAACGATCTAATTTCGATGCTGTGAATGACCAAGGACACAACTGGGTCAAGAGGAACCCATTATTTATATACAAACGAAATAAAAATTGCAAGAGGCGCAAAAAAATGTCGAAAAAAGATTCGACGATTCTTCATTTTGAAGAAGGTCGTCATGAAAAAAATTGGCACATTATACGTTGCGCTCGACACGTGCGAGTTGTATTGCGAGCAAGTGGTAAACGTCGAGGGCACGTAACGTACACCTCCGCAAAGGTCAGTCACTCGTCACTTCGGTTCTCGCCGGTTGTTTACTCTCCTGTCTAAAGCTTGAGCTGTTTGGGGGGGGGGGGGATAGTTAAACGTTTTTTGGTATGAAAAAAGGGTTTTTAATGATTGTTTAATATCTCAGGCATATTGTGTCAAAATTCCAAGCTGTTCGGAGAAAAATTGCCATTTTGTTTTACATATTTGAGTGTCTGTTGTTTGAGCTCGATTTATTAATCTGCGAAACTTTGAATCGTGTTTCGACAGCTGAAAATCTTCTGGACCAATTATTTTCAAATGTTGGACAGTACATATATGTTCGCATAGCTCAGATGGGAAGAGCACCCGACTGGTAATCGGCAGGTCCCGCGTTCGAGTCCCGGTCAGAAAATATCTATTGGACAGTACCTCTTTGCATATAGTTCACCGGGTAACCTTGGGAGCGTTTTGTTTTTTCAAAAAATGACTAATTTTACAGTGACAAATTAACCGATTTTTTGGCGCAAAAATTGTATTTTTTGACTTTTAGCTGCTGCGAAAAATTGAAAAATAAGAAAAAAATTTTCAGTTTCACTTCGAAGAACATCTCCCTTAACAAAAGTATTTTAATTTTTGTGCTTTCGATAATTCCGGTGCGAGAAACAACTTTTTTTCTGGGAGTCTCCAAGGATCCACTGTCTCTCGCTGAATATTCAATATTTTGATATGAACATTGAGAAAAATATTGTTCTAATATTATATTGAAATTCACTGAATACAGTCTCGCTGAAAAAATTCCTAAAAACATGCTTTGTTTCATTAACCTTAATTGGGGATTAACCTTATCCCCGCTCCCCTTAATGGCGTGTCCAGAGAAATATGTGATGCGATGTGGGTGAATATGCAGGCAATGAACGAAATAATTCTGGGGCTGGCAGAAGCACCACCACATCTCGCCTGCCCGTTTGACCGTGACCGAATTAAAAATATAAATACATTGGGAAATAATGTACACTAAGAGTGGGTGAACAGCTCGCATCGTGTCCCCGGACTCGAATGAATACCTCGATTATTTGTTAGAGAGGGAAAAACATTTTTTTGAATTGAATAAAAATGAAGTGATGATGAAAAATACATTGAAAGTGAAAAAATTAGAATTATTTTAACAGTCTGGGGCTGGGTCTGGTGTTCCTCTTCCATTCGGTTTCCATGGAGAACCAGCCCAGCTTAATGTATCTAGCAAACAGCTAATTCCGTATTCCTCAAACATTTTCCCATTTCCAATGATCTGTTTTCGAGATCGCAGCGACAGTGACATTGAACATTGCAAGGCAAATACTTTGAGACCCCTCCAAAAAACTGGAGGACAAGCATTTCGGACTTAGAACTGTTGCCCTGTTCTTGTCATCTAAAATTTATCATCGCCTGACAGTTCCACGGAAATCTCAAGGAAAAATGAACCCAATATCATCCGAAATTAAAACTTCGGGGCTCTATATATCAGCATTTTCAGTTATTTAAAAAAAAAATTGGCAATTAAATTTACCTACTAAAAATTAATGAACTTTATGTGAGATTGATTGATTGATTGATTGAAGGGAGGAAAAATTAATATGTTATGTATAATTTAGTTACAATTTTCAAGAAAGAACAAAAAAAATTACTCCTGCCATTGCACGGAAACAAATCTACATAAATGTTTTTCTGCACTTTATCACTAAAAAAGCGGTTAAATCCTAGAGTTTTCGATTAAATTGTGATTTGAAAATTTTACAAACAGGGGATCATATTAAGATTTCAGGCAATAACTTTTGAAAATTTTTAATTCATTAAAAATAGTGACCTGTTCCCCAGAAAACTCAAGGAAAAATTAAACGGAAATCCTCTAAAATAAAAACTTTAACAGTCTTTTGTACATCACAATTTTCGTTTAATTAAAAACAAATAGCCAATTAAAGTCACTTGCTAAAAATAATTGGATGTAAATATTTATATTTCAAATAAGTGAATCCCGTTGTTGTTACAAAATTAACTTGGCAAAAATATTTTTTTTCCCAGTCCATTCTCCGCCAAAAATATCCCCGAACAGAACCACAAATACTCCAAAAACTCTCAACAGTGTAATCCCCCCTCCAGACCTTGATCTAATGAATGGCGAGAAATTTGAACCGAAATGCGTAGTGAAATTCCTCGTAATACGCATGAGCCTACGTAATTCCATGGAGAACATAGAATCTTATTCTGAATGTGCGAGCTTGGAATAGCTCAATTCCGCGTGGGCTGTGGCAGTGGGCGGGCAAAGGTGATCATGACAATCTGTTGGAGAGTTTGAAAAAAAAATAATAACAAATTGCAACAATGACATAAACAACGGAAGTACTGAAATTGCGAATTCTTTGTCGCTGATGCATCATATTTTTTTTCATGTTCCCTCGACCTTTGGATGCCTGCACCAGCACCCCCTCAAGCCAGCGATACAAAGTCGTCTCCCCCACCGGACAATTGTAGACAACAGACGACAAAGAAAGGGTGAGGGGTGGAGTAACCAAGTTGCCATAAATGTCGCGGATTGACTTCCAAAGCTCGTCGTACGGTGGCGCTCTGGGTAAGCCCCCGGAATATACTTGTTCGCGATTTTTGGCGGCTGACGCCCAGTGTTAGGTCCAATCCTCGAACCGAACGGTCAACCGAAACTAGGTAATTGATCAGTTTGATCGATCCGATTAGTTATTCTCTTGCCAATTTTTTTTTTTTCATTAAGCAAAAACGAAACATCGATTTCCCGGAGTTTTCATTTGTTCATTCGAATAAAATATTTGAATGTGTGCGCGAATTCTTTGGGAATGATTAATCAGTCATCGTTAGAAATAATAAACAAAAAGTTTATTTCAAGTATTCATGGAGAAACATTTGTTGTGATGAATTTGTGCCGAAGTGGAAGGAAAACGCTGGATTTTCGTATTTATTACTGGAGAATTTCTTTCCACTGTTTTATGTGAATGTTATGCACTAATTTCTCATCGTGAATTTATATTAACAATCATCTGAAATAATTTGAGTACAATTTTGAATAAAAAATTAACACAAACGATTTTTCTTTGCCAAATCCCAATCCTGAGTCGCTCGTGTCATTCATCACATGAATAATTATTAATAATATAATCCACAATCAGGGCGACTAATTAATAATTATATTAATTTATCTGAATATTATACACTAATTAGGCATAATTACTTTTGTGTATTAATTAGCCTGACCGTGGAAATACCGCCGACTATTAAAATGATTTACAAACAATGATTAATTAATCGAAAAATCTTATCTCCTAACATCTCCTCTCCAACTTACAACCACTCATCTTATTTACCAAATCAATCATTATGCATTAAGTACTAATACTCTCAATAGATGTAAATGATATTAACCTCTCACAATTAATTTATATTAACAATCATTCGAAGTACTCTTGGTGTACCTGAATAAACAATTAACAAAAATATTTTCTTCTACAAAATTTAAAAATTTGAAAATGTAATGACTATGTTTGAATTCTCAATGTCATAAATTCGCATTTACTTTCATGATTAGTACTGACACTTCAAAGACCTCAACAGTTTTCAAATTTACTGCGACAATTAAAGAGAAAATACTGTTTATTAAAATTGAAAAGTTAATTATTTTTGTTAAAATCCAACAATTTGATAAACCAAACAAATTTGATGAAAATCGAAAGAAATTGTCTCGCGAATTATTGATCTGCTTATCTATTCATTAAATAATAGTTTAAGTTTAATGTGGGGAATCTGATCGGGTGGACCGACAAGTCTTTCTCATAGTATGGACAAAATTATTCATCAGAACATCTAGTAACTTCAAAAATTGACAAAAGACTCATTTTTTTATATCGCAAATGTTCTCGGAAAGAATTAAAAATTCGAATTTTTGTCTCGGCGCAGGGATGACCTCTACCATGACTTGGGTGACACATTAACCGCATTCAGAACGCATTTAGCCGAAACGCATATAGAGCGTTTCAAGTATGAGCTATAGAGTTATATCGATCGCAGGAGAATGTTGCATGTGTTCATGTGTGAATGTAATAACTTGAGGGGGAGCTCATTGGCCGCTCGGGACCGTGAAGAGGAGCCACCTGGTGTTAATTCCACGTGAATCAAACAAATGATTTTTCGGTTATTTTACTGGTGTATGCGAGGGGCGGTGGTATCGTTTATCCTAATAAATTGGCACGTTTCGGGCTTATGTAACATCTCATTCGATATTTATAGACTCAGTTAAAAATAGTCACGATCGAGACTACCAAACCCGCTAAGGCCTGAGACCGCGAACGAATGATCGCAAGTTTATAGATTTTATTTCGCGATTTTGATCGTATTTTGCCGGTGATTTAGGGGAATTTGGGAGATCAGAGGGGAGCGAGGTGGGGTAGAGGGAGATAATCGAATGGATAAATAGCAGGGATAGCATCGGAGAATGCCAGACTCAATCGCCACTTTAACTACTCCAATGTTGGGAGAAGGATAAATTCGGGGGGTTTCAATTGCTTAGGAGAATGCAGACCTGAGAGACCATTTATTGAATAATTTTGTCTATGACACCACTCTGTACGACTATTTTTTGGTCAGATTTTTAGGATATAAGTTTCTAGGATGGCGTTTATAAAATTTTTGTCTGATTTTTTTAGCGACAAAAAAAAATGGAGAATTTTGGAGAATTCATTTTCAAAAAAATTCTATAAAATGAATGAAGCAAAATGAAGATTTATGAGTCCAAAATGAGAGAAGGAAAAGAAACATCAAGGGATGGTTCTTATAAACTTTATACGCGAATTAACAAATTGTTGGACTCTGTGAATCAATTGATTCATTGAAAGAATGATTTCAAACGGGTACCGGGACTCTCGCGAAATTTTTTTGAGTGTTATTGGAGAAAGAGAGTTGAGAAGAATGTTGAGATTTTTATGAAATAGTCCATACGCTACAAAAACAGTTTCTTGACAATTCTGAGGAGTCCATTAGTTCTGAAGACATTTGTAGCGTGACTATTTCAGGAGATGAGTCCCGAAAACTTCCACCGATATTTTTCTGAAATATCTTCAAAGCCACTGGAGCAGTATTTCTGCGGCTCATTGGATTGTGTATCCAAGATATTTCTATTAATTCTACCCTCAAGTGTTGTACGTCGCAAGGCATTTTCCAAAATATCCCGTAAAAGGTTTTCTACAATTTCCAAAAGTTTAAAGATAATTCCTTCTCTAAAAGACTTCGTCAACGTGAATCTTCCAAGTTTTAAAAATTCTATTTTTCTTGGCGATTCTTGAAAGAAATCGGGCGCAAAAAATAGAATAATTTATGAGAAGTTTCAATAGAATTGCCCACAAACTGCCAGAAACGTCAACAGAAATCAGATAAAATTTTCCAATAAATTGCCCAGCTTTTATTTTCCCCCCAGCGGAAACTACAGTTTTCACTCAAAACACCTTACCTTAATTAACGTCTATGTAACTCAATTCAAGACGCTAGTTTACCTTGCGCAATGACTCAATTCTATTTTCGCTGCACGTGAGTTCCACTCAAATTAATAACTCATTAAAAATTTAGGCTATGACGAGATTGGTGGGTGGGGTTTTGGCCAAATCAGTGATACACAATATCTGGCTTTGAGCTGCTCAGTGATATTTTTAAGCAAGTCGGTATGTCATCGAGGGGAATACGATTTGAACGCTATAATCGAGACGTCTGCCAAGAAAACTCCGGGTGTTTGATCGCCAGTTGAATTTACCACTGATGATTCGTCAGTTTTTATTCGATCGTCGGTTCATTACGGGAGTTCTGACGCCCCAGACACGAGTAGAATTATTGGGTCAGTGTCAGCCAACCGTATGATGAACCGCGAGGGGGGGAGGGGGAGGGTCAAATAAATCGGTCAAAGTCACACGAAAGTGTAACAATGCGAATCCCGTGGGTAATTGGTGGGTCGGAGGCTTCATTACGAAGCCTCCGTCCACCTGTTTTTGTACGCGTTGAAAAGGCACAGAAGCTAAAAATGGCCGGGGGAGTCTGCCCGGCCCCGGGCTGCATCACTGAACTAAATTTAACGGCCGCGAAATCCGGGTCTCTTGCGTCACGACGCCAATCTTATTTTTTTTTTCTGACGATTTAGTGACATTCGGGTGATTTCAAAGAAATAATGACTTGATTTATGGGAAATTTGCCGTCTAACCAGACAAACTACGTAATTAAATGGGAAACAATTTTTCGATTTTTACAATATTTTTAAAGAAATTTTATCAGCTGATATATTTATTAGAGTTCATTGTTTTTACAATCAGAGAACATTTGTTGACTTTGATGATACCATTTTACTGTTTAAATTCAATTGGAAATTTAATTTTGTTTTTCTCTTCTGATGTCACTCTCTTGGAAATTATTGTAAAATATTCGATAAAAAAATAGATTGTTTGTTTGTTAATTAAAAAGTTTTGTTCGTTTTCCGTTTGACTTTTAGCGAACGAGAAAGTGGTCGGTAGGAGTAGTAGACAGTAAACTCTCACGGAGTAACGATATAACGAATTTGAGAGACATACTGAGCGAAAAATGAGTACGACAATGGACGCAAGATTCAAGAGTAACCTCGCGATGATTGGCCGCAACGAGCCAATTACCAAGAAGGCCAAATTCTGGCAGAGCTACGTGCGAGCTCTCAAGGGTGAGTCTAAGTCTCTGTAACGGTTTTCATCAATAACTGAAAAAAAGTCTTAACTTATGCTGAATTCGTCCCTGATTATTCGCGATTTTTCGTTCACTTTTTACTTGTCAAAATTCAAAATGTTTTTACTCTGTGACAACGTGAGTGATCGTTACTATATTCAGTCACTTATGTCTGATTATAGGCACCGATGACATGAGAGCTCCTGAACATACCCGCAGGCCAAGGGGAATCTTCAGCAGTGACTTCCCCGAGCTCCACTCGTCGTCGTGGCCATTCGGAAAGTCAATCTATGACAATCCCCTTCATGCTTCTGATCGTATTAATGTTCCTGGATACAGGTAATTATTTCGAGATTTGGCCAAAATACATTACAGAAAATTAAAAAAGAGAAACTAGTCAAACGTAAATAAAATGAAAAAAGTCGTCGTAAGATGAAATCTGTATGTTTGAAATTTCAAGGCATTTTATCCCGAAAAATCCACAATTTGATAGAAAAATATTAATTAAAAATTCGTATTCTCACTCTGAATTATCATTTTAGGGCCAATTATTCATGTATTGATTCAAAAGGCAAATAAGTTGTAGAATTTTCATTTTCCTACTGCCTAAAAATGCGGAATTCCATTGAATTATGACGTCATTGAAAAATGTTATAATAGATTCGATTAATCTTTATTCATTGATGCTATTTTATAGTTTTACATTCTCTGCTGTGCCTCCCCTTTCCTTTTTGAACACAGAGAGAAAAATATCCTGAAAATTAGTCTACCTTCCCACCAACCCAAGGGACGTACGGAGGGGGCCACAACAAAAAGAAGGAACCATCGAAAAAGTGGAATCGCACACTGATAAATTCAATATTATAAATTCAAATTATCGGGACTTGTGCAGTTCTTTTTCATGCGTTTCCTCTATCTTCTTAGTTGACTCTTCCTTAAATTGTAGACCATACTAATAGTTAAGAAAAATTCTCTCCACTTTTTAATATATTTTCCGACACAGCGTAATGAAAAATATTGTTCGTAACAAAAAGTTGTTTTTGACTCGTGGGACTATATAAACCGCCCACTCGCCAAACACTATTTTTTTTTCACTTGTTACGAAATATACTATTTCATCACGCTGTGTCGGAAAAGTAACTTTTCGGTCACTCTCCGCTTCGCGTCGAGTGACTAAAAAGTGAAAAGTGCTTTTTCAATACATTGAGATGAAATAGTATATTTCGTAACAAGTGAAAAAAATGGTTTTTAGCGAGTGGGAGGTTTATATCACGAGCCGAAGGCGAGTAAATTTTTACTGAAAAAAATGGATTTCCCAGACCGGGATTTGAACCCGAGACTCGCCTTCGGCTCGTGATATAAACCTCCCACTCGCCAAAAACCATTTTTTTCACTAGTTACGAAATATACTATTTCTCTTTATGTATATAACAAACATATCCATAAATATCTTAATCAAAATATCAATAGTATATTTCTCACCTAGGCGGAAGAAGTAGACAAGTCATCCTCAAGTGCAAAATTACGACCCGAGCCAAAGGCGAGGGTGGTAAGCACTTGGGGAATGCTTCTCTGATTATCCTCTCGAAGGTTGAATACGATTTTTCTGCCGAAATGGTCAAAAGTGAGCGTTTTTAATCGAGCAAAGTGAGTTTAGAATGCTCACTTTCGCTCCACCTAGGCAGAAAAATATTTTCACGATCTTACCTGGAATTGTCAGTCTGTGTCCTCTACATTTCTGGCATCACAGTTCTCTGTTTTGACAGTCTTTAACTTTCATTATTATAAGTAGCTACTATAATCACATCCTCCAGTTTTCAGATCAGATTCTCCTGGTGGTTAAGTCCCCTTCCCGGTACCCATCATTTTGATTTTAATTCCTCGAGCTCTCCCAGAGCTTTTTCAATTTTAGCTAGAGCTAAAAAAATTTAACAATAATTTTCCCTGAAAGAAAATTCAAATGAAACTTCTCATTCGATTTCAATGATTTCAGGTATTTGCCCGTCCACCGTGAGATCTACGGATACTCCCCAAGGCAGCTGTACCCCCACCAGTACAAGCCCGTCGAGCGCTTCTCTGGTACGTACTAAGCACGAGACCCCCCACGTCTGGAGTTCGCTATCTGACTGGGAAATTCACCAAAACGTGACAAAAAAATAATAATAACCTAAACCATAAAAAAAAGTGACAGCGCGAGTTCATCAATAGCGCGAATCGAACTAATTGATATTATTCACAATTTTGTGTCGCTTAAGTGTCAGGATCTAGGATCATCGTCCTGATGCACGTATTTTCCATATGTAAAAAGACTCTTTCCTCTCACTCTCTTGACCTCTGTTCTGTTGTTATCTCATTTTATTTTCATTTTATTTTGTCGTGGGTCATGGGTTCTAGTTCAAGATCAATCTCCGCTCGTTTTAACACATAAATTAAAATGAATGGATCTTTTTTGTACTGTTACCCCGTGACATTGATAATCCCATTACCCCTAATGATCCTTTCACCCCGCCTGCAAGCCTCGTCCATGTTATACGCCTGCAAAGAGATTCCCCTCGTTCGGAGCGAGGGCGCACGTTAACTCGATATATATGAATTTTTTTTTATTCAACGAAACGTGGAAGAGAGATTGTATTAATGAATTCAAACGTTCTCATCAACACCCAGTGGATCTAATAATCATTAAATTTTCTAGTTTATTGGAAATGGATTGAGTTGGATCGTCCAACTACTCCAGTTACTTCAGTAAATAATTGACAGAACAAGATTAATTCTCTGTCTGTCAGTAACTCAAGGCAGAGTGTGATTGTCCATTTATATTTCTTAGAAACAAATTTATGTTTAAAGTTTAACGAAACGATAAAGTGCGTCAAATTGATTTGTAAAAGTCGTCCGATTTTCGTAAATATGTTAGATCTATTACGTTTTGTAGAGCAGAGTGAACGCTACAAAAAAGGTCAAAGCAGAAATTTAGAAATCTCCATCAGTTTTACAGATATTTATTGAAAACTCAGCGAAGAGTTTGGTCAATGTTGGCTGGTTTATCGATTCACCTGTAAATTTTTCTGTAACTCAGTCGGGGAATATTGACGATTGAAGACCGTAGGATTGATCTTGTTTTGCCAGTTCGCTACTGAAGTCATCCTTTTTGTTGAGAGATCATGGAATAATGAGTGGTAATGAAAATCGGTGTAACTAAATTCTTAAATTTAGAAAACAACGACTTCAGTCACTTCAATATAGTCAAATCATAGCTTCTTTTCCCATTTTCGTTAGACTGTACTAGATTATGTTGTTTCACAAACATTAACAATTATGGAAAACAGTGTAATTGAAAATTCCGCGCAGCCAGGAGTCTCCACTGCCACTCAAAAAAATCCAGATCGATTCATTTACAACCCATTCACTCAAAGATGATTCCATGACCTCTCAAGCTGCGAATTAATTCCAAAGAAATGTACGCATGTTTCATCAATCAAGAGACCTTAATTATGAAATAACAAACTCGTATTTCTCCAATGTGTCTGTCTTTGTATATCGTTAATTAGTGTTAAAAGAAAGTTCATTAAAAGAGAATTGAAAACCGATTTTTTTCCATTTTTTTGGTGATCATCCAAGCGTCATAAGCGGACGCACGCACGCAATCTTCAATTTAAAAAAGAAAACAAAAACAAAAAAAAACCGGAGTCTAGAATTCCTCCCAAGTGGATCAGTCTCATAAATCTTCTCGTATCATTGGTAAAATATCCTGGTGTCTCATCCCGTCGTTATCAGCACTCGTGTGCCCTCACCTGATTGTCAATGACATCATCAGCAAACTCCAGCTTCATCTGAGCATTTGTTGTCGCATCAGCAACCAACATCGGTAAATTCTCCAACTGATTTCAGACGGTATACCTAACGAAATGGTTTATCTCCATCGTATGATTGATTTGAGCAATCTCAGGCAGCAGCAGTTAATGAGAAAGTGGAAAAATCGGGAGAATGGACTTTACAGATCATTGCTGAAGATTAAAACATTGAGAAATCGACGAGACTGGATATCTCACGGAATTTACTATAATTTTCCATCGATGCAATTATTGCACTGACAAGATCTACTTGGGAAGTGCTTTAAAATGAATCCAATTGCATCTGAAACTGAGGAATCGATGAAAATTCATCAATTGTAATGCAAGGCTGCGTGCGTGCGAACGTTGTAATTATATAGTTAATGAATTATTCCCGGAATAGAGGTGTTTTAAAGGCATGTTCACTGAATCCCCCTAATTGTTATGATTTTGACAGAATATATAAAAGTTACTCAAAGCAAGAAAAATGTCTCGTCATCGCCAAACTTTGAAAAAGCTGGAAATCCACGTGGTATTTGTTAACATTGGACGGCAAGTTCTTCCCAGAATGACTAAAATACCCAGTGATTTCTGCCTTTTCCGGAGATTAGCATGTTTTATTTTGTTAATTATTCTTCATTTTGAAAACCCCTCGGTTCAGGATTAAATACAAGCAGTCACTGTCAGCGAGTGATGATTGGAGGCAGTGAAGTTCACGTGACAATCGATGAGATTTGAAAATTAATAACAAGTGACAGAAGTCATTGATGATTAATTGATGACTATTATTTGTATGTTTTGTATGTTTCTTTATATAATTCCGGTTGGGTTGGAATGCGCAGCGAAACCGTACGATGCTGATAAAGCGTGGAACGATCATTTGGACCGACTGGCCGACATCGACAGATTGTATCCAAGTCCATCGCCCCTATTAGCTCGTCACAAGCGTCCCGCCCTGACTACGAAACCGCTGTTCGATATACACGGTTGGTACTCAAGCAAAAAAAAACAAATGCATTCAAAGCAAGCGGGGAAAGGAGATGCGGATGAGAATTCGATAGAAAAATTCGTGCATTCGATGCTCTATTGGAACTCTATAATAATTATATTGAAATAGTTTTGAAATAATTTTGAAAATGTACTTCATATTTTCAGTGGCTTTACTTGCGGTAGACTTTTAGTGGAAAAAAATTGCATAGAGTATTACCGTCTTTTTTTATTTATTAACAATAGTCAAGTGGTAAAAGATGACAGCGAAAAAAGTGTGGAAGATAAATTTGAGGATAGAAAAATTAAAAGATTACTTTCTTTGTTAATTATCTGCTAAAAAAGTCCAAAATTTCCAATCGACAATCAATATAATTTTTATGACATTCCAAGAGAATTCCTTCTATCGAATTGATCGAAATGTGCAGTTTCTTTGAATTAAGAATAGTTCTTCGGTAAAACGAGCAAGTAAATTTCCCTTCAAATTAAAGGTGCAAAAAGAATTCAGGAACCCAGTGACAATGACTAGTAGTACACAAACCCCCCCATCAAGAACTCTATTCTCAATTCAAAAATACTGTGCTCCCTGAAGAAAAAAAAAAACAAAAGAAAAGAAAAAAACATGAAAGATCAATTCAACTGCTGCTGATCCAAGGGAGAGATAAAATGCTCTCGCAACGATAATAACGCGCATGCTGATACGGCAAAATCAATCTAGTGAATGAAAAAACATAAATAACCATCTCACGTGATTGAAAAAAATCATTTAGGAAAACTACTGGACGACTTTTTCGACACGTATCCAACGAAGCTAGGAAGAAAGACGTTCTTCGATATGCTGGAGCCATCGCCATCGGCGCCGGTCAGCGCCTTCACTAGAGACCCCTGGTGGTACCCATGTTATGCACCATATATCCCAAGCTACGCTCAATGGAGCACCAGCCCCTTCTATCTGAGGGACAGCTACCTCAGCCCCATTAAACGTAATTACCTGTGGAGCAGACATCCCCTCAGGCCCTTCGGTATGTTCAGGCAGACACATAAACCAATGAGGAACATTCATTCTCAATCTTACGTTTGGATAAACTCATTATTTCTGATTGTAACGTGCTATTGGAGATTGACTGGTGGAACATAGAGGGCCAATGTATTTTTTTTTCTGCCTACATGGACCGAAAATGAGCATTTCTATCCGAGTAAAGCGAGATCCATTTCCATCTTTTTATTGGTCCATTTTGGCAGAAAAATCCTATTCAACCCTCGGAAGGAGAATCAGACAAGCATTCTCCACATGCTTTGAACTCTCGCCTTCGGCTCGGGTCGTTATTTTACACGTGAGGACGGCTTGTCTCCTTTTCCCCCCTAGGTGAGAAATATACTATTTATGCCACTCCCGCCTGAAACCGGGTGATTACGCACTCGGCGCTTCGCGCCTTGTGCCTACTTCAGCCGGTTCCAGGCCGCGTGGCACAGAATTATGTTCAGGACTTGTTGGGAAATTTCGTTCTCAACGTGTGTGGTTACATCACTCGCCTACGGCTCATGCTGCAAACCCCACACACGTTTAAAACGAAATTGCCCCACACGTACTGAAATATACGATTGCCGTACTGCTTCTAGGGCTTTCTCGTACGGGAATTGGTATTATGTACTTCCCCAACTCGACAACCCCAAAGTCACTACGGCAAAATATGATGCCGGATGGGCGTTATGTGGTTTTTTGCTCGCGTGGTTGGCCACCTCGCCTTAGGCTCGGTTTGCCAAACACCACGCGAGCAAAAAACCCCATAACGCCCATCCGGCAATATACTATTTCCGTACTGCATTCACTTTTCATCGTCCGGGAATTGGTATGGGCCCTTACCAGAACTGGAAAAAGTGAAAATCACTACGGAAACATATCGTTCCTGGGCTATCTTTATGGGGTTCTTTGACTCGCGTGGATGGCCACCTCGCCTAAGGCTCGGTTCACCAAACTCCACACGAATAAAAAGCCCCATAACGACAGGCCGGAAATATACTATTTCATCACGCTGTGTCGGAAAAGTAACTTTCCCGTACTGCTCTTCACTTTTCCTTGCCTGGGGATTGGTACAGACTCTTGCCCGAACTCGGAAAAGTGAAAATCGCTACCGAAAAATATTGTTCCTGGGCTGGTTTTTTCCCTCCCGAGGTTGGCCGCCTCGCCTACGGCTCGGCTCACCAGACGCGCGAGTAAAAAACCCCATAACGACAGGCCGAAAATATACTATTTCAGTTATGCTCCGCGTCACATCGCGGGACTGAAAAGCACTTTTCCGACAGATTGATATGAAATAGTATATTTCGTAACAAGTGAAAAAAAATGGTTTTTGGCGAGTGGGAGGTTTATATCACGAGCCGAAGGCGAGTGATATAATCCCACGAGTTTCATCTCAATGTGTCGAAAAAGCACTTTTCAGTCACTCGACGGGAAGCGGAGAGCGACTGAAAAGTTACTTTTCCGACACAGCGTGATGAAAAATTTTGTTCGTAACCCGTGCAAGAGTTTTTTGGCTCGTGGAACTATATTACTGTCCGTCAGCTCGTGATATAACCCTCGCGCTCGCCAAAAATCGCTTTTTTGCACTTGTTACGGAATATACTACTAATTATGAATGACATTTTTTTGCAGACGAGTTTCATAATAATTACTACACTGAAGTCAGCATAAGTTTTAACATGAAATGCTACCCCCACCGCCTCCATTTTGCGTATGATCGCGTTACCCCCACTCCTTCGTTTGATGTTAAAAGTTATGCTGACTTCACCATAGTTAATGCACTTCTGTTCCGTTTTTTCTTTTTTTTTAATTTTATATGGAGTACATGTTCGAACGTTCGTTCGAGTGCTCATTTGAAATTTCAATGGTTCTCCTGAGTATATAAAGATAATAGAGAAGGTCGTCGATTACATTTCACCAGTTCACTTTAAAAATGTAACAATGAGAAATAGTGAATTGTCCAAACTTCATCCTAACTTCATAAATTTTTATCGCAATGACGCTTTTAAATATGATATCTCTGTATTTTTGAACGCATCTCAGGTACTTTCAACGTACAGGTCAACAAACGGTAACAAAGGCCCCTCCCATTACTCCCCCCAACGAAGAGGTTGATCGCGTTTTGAAATCCCTTGGATAAATCCTCGATTAAATTTCACCATGTCGTTTGTTTTTCCAGACAACCAGGCGGGTTTCCTCGCACTATTGTAATCCCGTGAGGCCCATCAGGATTTAAATTCGCGGTATCACGATTTACATGAGCTAGCACGACTATTTCAAGCCTCGAATTTACTCATGTTTTGTCAATTTTACTATTTTATTTCTTTTTTTAATGTCCATGTTTTTGATTTTTTCTCATCGCGAGCATGAAGTCTGTCACAATTTTCCTCAGAATTATGCAACTGTAGAGAGTGAATTGTCTGCCAAAGAACAATATACCGCACATTTATATGTTGTATGTCAGGTATTGACGTTGAGACTGCAAATTTTCAAGAGATACAAAATGTTTCAGGACAAAAATACTATTACTATTCGCAGCCCGTTCCAAGATATCACTTTACCAGCCCATGGTACAATAGTGAACATGGTATATTATTGAACAAACGTGAGCAATCATTCTTGATATTGATCAAGTGTCTATGAATCCCCTTTTACCCCTGTATAATTGTGTCAATAATAAATAAGTAATCACGACTTCACTGATTGAAAAACTGAGAACATTTGGGAGAGCATCAGTCACTGTTGGATTTTTTTTCGTCAATCCAGTAATAGCTCTACATTTTAGATGATATTGAATCATTAATTAAATTTTTCATTTATCTGTAGAAGTTTATTAAAAATCGTTACTCATCTCCAGAGAATTAATTTTTTTTTCATTCGAGAGAATTTTTTAGGTCTGCAAAATACTTTAAAATATTTTTTAATGCGAAGCATTTTTAATTGCAATTTTCCAATTTTTAAATGCAAAATTTTTTCAAATATCGTTTTGATATATTTCAAAATTGAAAAATATAATTCTGATATGTGTGGAAATGTAAATTTGTTAGAATTGAAAAAAAAAAATTTTTTTGCTATTCAATTTTCATATCCATTCAGTTTTTTTCTCAGTGTAACAACGATTTATAAGATGTAGAGTGTAATTCGTTCCTCCCCCCCAAGAAACAAACCCTTGACAACCTCCAAGTGTCGATTGACTAGAAAAAAAAATGATACCAATTGCGGCAGATATTACCACGATTTTTTCTACTAGCACTTACGTTCCATTAACCCATAATGACGATGTTTGCCGGTAATACGACGCGAGGATACATTACATATAGGCATTAGACATACGTGCCAGTTATGTCAAGTAAGCCAGAGCATTACAGTCCCATTTATTTTTAATTATGTTAATCATTCTGTTGATTTTTATTCATTGAATATTCTTTAAATGTGCAGTTTTTAAGGAGTCTTTACAGACACTCGCAAATATAATTTATTTAGCTGTTCTTTTTTTTCTCTTTTTCCTTGCTAGTGATGCGAGCAAAATTTGTGACATGTCATATGACTGTCAGTGACATGGCACATTACCGCCCCACGATCGACCATTTATTGTCATATGACAGAACTGTGACTGACTTACTTTATGACGGTCACATCGGATATAATTATGTTTAAATGCTAAAAGAAGAAAATAGTATATTTCGTAACAAGTGAAAAAAAATGGTTTTTGGCGAGTGGGAGGTTTATATCACGAGCCAAAGGCGAGTGATATAATCCCACGAG
>JAPYZM010004523.1:0-10211 GCA_030522845.1 Psyttalia concolor
CGGGGGTCTTTCTAGACATTTACCCTCACACGTGATGATTCAAACGGCACAGATATGCTATTTTTCCCCTGACTGGTTCCTACGTTGACCCCAAAATGCACTCACCACCAGTAATTTAATTCCCACCCCTTAATACCTCCCAGCCAGACTAATAAGACATATTCCCCATGTAAAACGATTTGAATCCAGGAAAGAACCAAACATCCGTCGAGAATGCCATGAGTCCAGTAGCTGACGAAAAGGAGAGATGACCTTCAGACTCGGGGAACGAGGACGAGGGTAATTGCCAGGCATACCCCTAATCGTGCACGACTGTTTTGTTTTGCTAGTCCCATTGTATCGCATGATTGCAATGCTCTCTTCATAATTTTATTTGTTTCACCCACTGGATGAATAGAACAGGAATGTTGTAGTGATCAACGACTGATTCATGCCATTTTCTTTTCAATTTTTGTGTTTGTGAATTGCTTGTCGTATGCAGAACTGGGGGCTAACTCATAAAAAAAATAAATGAAATAATTGATTTGATTCTGAGATGAAATCCTATAAAGAATAGTCACTCAGAGTTTTTGATTTCCTTTATTTTGGTTTTGAAGTTGAAAGGATAAATATAATTTGGAGAATTCAATTGACAATTAATCCAGTTCTGATTTAATACGATGATTCAATCAAAAGTATTATTAAGCGCCTGATAATATGGTAATAGCAGCAGTGATATTTATTTTTCATTAATTAATCAAAACTTTTTTTTTTCTTACAGATGACGAGGGAATCGCTGAATCCGGAATGTAACGAAAATTCTCAAAATCAGAAATTATGATTTGATTAGCCCCAGTGGAAGCAATTGATCTGTGACAATTAGTGAAAGAGTATGCTCAATTTTCCATTATTTCCCACATGCGACATGAATTTTCATTTGGATCGTGTCCCAAGGAAGTGACAAGTATCCGTCCGCCACAAGAATCGAGCATTTTTCCCCGAATTCCATTTGATGTCGCTTAGAATCTCAACTCATATCATTTATCTACGAATCTCGATTAGATTTGTAACTAGGTACTTAATTATTTAGAGGACGAAGGCAGATCGTGGGTGAACAATGCACATTTTTATACATTTGGACTAATGCACCTGAGAGAATTGAATATAATTAAAGGGGAGAACGATCCCCTCAGGTGCCAATTGATCTCTCTACCTCTTATGATTGTTTTTGTCTCTCTGTTTAAAAAATTTTTTATATCAACTATTATATCCAAATGGACCACTGCGTGTACATATCTTCCCATACATATTAAAAGAAATGTTTAAGCCTCGAGGAAAATTGTATTTTAGCAGAATATTAATTATTGTTTTTGTTACCTTATTTTATTGATATTATTTTTATCAACGATGATGCTATTGTAATAATAACAATTCAATATCAAATTCCAATGTTTTTTTTTTTTTCACGTAATATATACGTGCAATTCCTTTAATTCGTGGTGATGATTTTTCAGAAGATTGTGAAGGTTTTATAGTTAATTTACAGTACTCTGGCGTTAAGAAAATAATTTATTGTTTAATTCACAATGTCCCGGGATTGTTGACTTTAAGCGACGCTGCATAAGCAAGAAATCCTCGGCTTCAATAGAGATCTACATTACCAACTGTTGAAACAGAGATATCTATGGCACGTATTTGTTTCTCATGCAGCAACTGGAAATCGCTCTGAAAAAATTCCACCAAAGTCAAGGATATTCTTCAACTCGTCCACGAGATTAATAATTAATCTTGAAATTCAGAAATAATAGGAACATGTCCCTGAACGTGTTCCGTAGAAATAAATTATCCCATTCACTGGTAGCCAAACCTAGCTATTCATTAATTAACAGTGAACACTTCACAATATTAAAAAAATTATAACAATTCTAAAGTTCATTGACAAACAAACATTGACTCAAAGTTCCTGGAATGACAATGAAATCCGCTGTTGATAGACCAACCACCGTTTCCAAAACAGAAGTCAACGGTGAGAAATGAAGTAAGCTCTGAACAAAAACTATTAATGAATATTAACAATTGGGAAAACTAGAGCACCAATTCTCGTTTAAACATCTAAATCATCTTGAGAATGTTCCTTGTTAACTGTTAATATCGATCAAAAATGAAAATTAACAATGTTTTGCAATTTTCATCAGAGAAATGAACACAAAGAGCACAAAGAATTCAATTATAAAATAGATAATACTTTATTCTATGATAAACTAAATCTGTACAAATAGCCAATCGCTACAAAAATTACATAATTAATTAACAAAAAAATACTCATTACTTATAGGCCCAGTAAATCACTGAAGGTAAGAGATGGCTCTCGAATTGACAACACCTACAGTAAAATGAATCATCAACGAGGGCTTTCTTACGAAAATGTCTGTCAAATATTCTGACTTGATAATTTCCCTCTGATGTGTGATGAGGAAGTTCATGCACCGGGTCTTCAGTATATCAGCGCCATAGGTGTCAGCAACATCGAGCAGTTGTATAGCATTCGCGATGGAGACCTGCCCAAGTAGTTTGCGCTCACACTTATATTTCAGTGCCTTCAGGTCGTACCGTTCGGCGACGGCCATCACCTGCTGAGCAATGTCAACATCGGCCAAGTCGTCGTCCTGCGCCGTATACAGAACCTTCAGAACAATCCTCATGATATTGACGTCAACGTCCTTGATGACAATGCAGTTCTCCAAGCCCTCCTCCGTCGGTGAGGTGACCATCGCATAGAAGACAGGACTAGCGGCGCCGAGAATTAGCTTGTGAGCTTCGGTCATCTCCTCGCCAAGAAGGATCTTGACATCTTTAAGACTGTCCGTGGGCAGCAAATCAGGCATCCTGAAGTAGGGATTGCCGCGAATTCCTGAATCCTCTGGATCGGGAACATTCCAGGCGATCTTGAGGAGGATCTGATACTGGGGTTCATCGGACAACGATGAGAAGCAGAGGTTCGTGAAGTGGCAGGTGCCCCTCCAGCAGTCCAACTTTTTGCTCTGTTCCTCAGGCGCGCTCTGAGTCTGCGTGATCTGTAGTTTCAGCTGCACTCGAACAGGTTCACGATTAGTCTTCCTCACGAGGACGTCGAGATCCCTGTGGACGCGAATTTCGTCTCCAATTCTTGCCGAGGACTTTGATGTGTGCTTCAGCCAGATGGACAGGGTGGAGTTGTCGTCTAAGCCGGAGAGGAACTCTCCGCACTTCTTGTATTTCGTTTGGAAGTCACATGTAGTGACCTCGCAGGAGTATGCCTTAAGGAACATCTTGGGCTTTGTGTTGGATGTCGCCATTGTAGTAGCTGAAGACGAAATAAAATAATGAATTGTCAATGACGAAATGGGAATGCAGATTTGGCAATTTTAATTAACACATGAAGACCAAACGAAGTAGTAAACTGTCAATGGCTAACTAAACTTTGAAGGTAATTATTCTGAATACTTACATGTGGTATGGTATTAGTAGATCCAAGTTAAGCTGAGTTTTAAGTCACTTGGTGAATTCAGAGAGTACGACTTGACAACAGTCTGGAGGTTCTGCTAGGAATGACTGAATTAGCTGCAAGAGAAGGCTTATAAAGGGCTCGTGAAGGATCGGCTTGATTTATCTGATAAAAATTATACGAGGTGATTGGAAGATCATTAGGGGGGTGAGTGGGTAAGGAGGCCGAGATTTTGATTGGTTAGACGTTGTAGACTTTTGCCTGCAGAAGGCTTCAAGGGGCGGGGCTAGCAGGTGGCGCTGGAAGGGGAAGAACGTGGCGATCGGTGGGGGAATGACGCGCTGGAGGGGAGAGAATGTGGGAATAGGGCGAGAATTAGTATATTTCTCACCTAGGGAGAATAATCCGACAAGTCGTCCCCACGGGCCAAATGACTTGCTAAATTATGAATGCTTGTCTGATTCTCCTCCCCAGGGTTGAATATGATTTTCCCGCCAGAATGGACCAAAGGGAGCGATCACGAAACGACCACTTTCGGTCCATGTGGGCAGAAAATTAACTATTGTTTTTGTTACACTATTTTATTGATATTATTCTCATCAAGAATGATGGCATTGTAATGATAAAAATTCAATATCAAATTACAATGGGTTTTTTGTTTGTTTTTTTTTTTTTGCGTACTTGCAATCCCTTTATTGGCGATGATAATTATTTGGGAGATGTAAATGTTTATTATAATTAACAGCTTTGGAACTTTGATAAGCGTCGTTTTGATAATGTGCAATAAGAAACAGAAAAAGTTTTTTCGAATTATTCGGGCATCATGAGATGCCTGAGCTTTTGATGAATTTAATTGTTTAGGTTATATAACAGCTAATATTATAATGTTATTGTAAAATTCGACGTGTTCAGGTAATGTTACCCCTGAGTGACGGCAGATAATCGATAAATAATCAGTTGGAGACAGAAATCCCCATTGTCAACCAGTGAACTGGAGATGTCTATGAGACAATTGTTTTTTGTAACAACTGGAAATTTCTGGTAACAAATTAGAACAAAGTCAAGTATATTCGTCAGCTTGTCCAAGTGAATAGTAACTAATCCTAAAATTCTCAAGTAATAGCAATGTCTGCTTCAGAAATAAACAATCCCATTAACTATTGTCAAAACACCAGCCACTCATTAATTCTCAATGAATACCCTGGCGGACCTATCGATTCTAAGAATCGACCGAGCCGGTTAGTCGAGTGTCATTCGATTGTTGGTCGATTGTGATGTCGAGTCTGGGTAGCTTAAACGACCTACAGTCGAGTTCCCTGAAAGTCGATTGCGAGTCGATTGAAGCTGGAAATCTGTTGGAATCGAGGATAAGTCGATTAAAAACAGATTATAAGGAAATTGTTTCGATCGAAATGAAATTCACATTGGGACTCGATTACAACAGATGTCCAGCTTCAGTCGACTCGCAATCGACTTTCAGGAAACTTGATTGTAGGTCGTTTAAAGCAGCTCATGAGTCACACAAATTTGTAAGAATTTTGAAAACTATAAAGAATAGCTGAAAAATGTTATTAGATTTATTAATGTTTTAGATTTTTAAAGAATCCATTTTGAAAAATCCGGATTTAACCTAGCGGCTTATGGGAAAATCCATTATTTTGTTTCGGTTAAAGATTAAAATTTAAAAGTGTTATCAAAAATATGAAAAAAAAATATGGAAAATATTCACGCTAATTCCATAACGATTTACCGTTCGCTTTCGTTGATATTAACAATAATCTGTAGAAATTGACGACAAACCAGAAGGAAAATAAACGTGGCAACGCAGCCTCAATCAGCTGTCACTGCGCGGGCAATTAGAGCGATTTGAAATGGATCGATATTGATTATTTAATTTATTCAACAAACAGTTTCATAAATTTTGGTTGAAAACAGATTAATAATAAAATATTTTAAGCAGTATTCAAGTGGAGAGGTTATGGCCCCCACTACACTCGACTCCCGCATACGGCTTAAATTTACAGGGTTGCCACGACTATTAGTCACCTAGTCGACTGAGTGACTATTTATTAATTATTTTATTTTTTAAGACCAGAGAATTTGAAAATTACTATATTGATGACTTGTATAATTCATATAACTAATTTACAATTGCATGTGATAATTTTTCGAAGTTGTTTAATTTTTATACATTCAAGGACTTCAGGGGCCACTGACGAGCTACTTTAAGCTGCCTACACTCGACATCACAATCGACCATCGATCGAATGGCAATCGACTAAGCGGATCACTCGATCAGTCGAATTTGAATCGACGGATCCGTCAGGGTAATCTACAATATTCAAAAAGTTATGGAATGTTCACTGACAAATAAATATTAACTCGAAGCTTCTGGAATGATAATGACATCCGGTGTTGATATTCCAAACATAATTCCACAAAACTGAAGACGACGCTGAGAAATGAAGTAAGCTCTGAACAAAACCTATGAATGAATATTAATAATTGGCAAAACTAGAGCAATCCTCGTTTAAACATCTAAATCGTCCTGAGAATACCTTTCGTTAACTGTCAATATCTCTTAAAAATAAAAATCGATGATCCCCTTACTTACAACGAATGCCCCCTTGACCCGCCAATAAACTAACCAGATTTGTATAAAATTAAAAAAACTTTATTCTATAATAAACTGAATCTGTACAATTAGTCATTGATTATAGAATGTACATAATTAATCAACAACCGATTATTAATTATTTACACAAATAGCAAATCAATCAACGTACACGGAAAAATTGTTTGTAAATCTGAGAAAATTTGCCCGAGAAGTTGAGGAATTCTTCAGGAAAAAAAAAAATAGACAACTCAAAAAATTAAAAACTATGTCACGCTAATTTCTCCGCCTCTATTCTGTCCGCGTAACAGATGGTTTTTGAACGGATAACAGCCACAGTGAACTCGACCATCAACAAGGGCCTCCTGACGAAAATCTGCGAGAAATTCTCTGTCATAATAACTTCCTTCTGATGTTCGATGATGAAATTCATGGATAAGCTCTTCAGCGTCTCGGCTCCATAGGTGTCTGCAATCTCGAGAATTTCCAGAGCATTCATGATGGAGATTTTCTCGAGTAGTTTGTTCTCACACTTTTCTTTCAGGCTTTTTATGTCGTACTTTTCGGCAACTGCCAGTACATCAGCAGCACTGTCAATCTCGTTGAGGTCGTCGTCTTGGCCGGTATACAGAATCTTCAGAACAATCCTCATGGTATCGGCATCAATGTCCTTGATGACAATGCAGTTCTCCAAGCCCTCCTTCATCGGTGTAGTCAGCATGGCATGGAAGACAGGACTAGCAGCGCTGAGAACCAGCTTGTGAGCGTAAATCGTCTCCTCGCCAATGATGATCTTGACATCCTTGAAACTGTCCGTCAGAAAAAAATCCGATATCTCGAGGTAGGGATTGGCGTACTTGCTTGAACCCGCCAGAATAGGGACATTCCACGTGATCTGGAGGATCATGTTATACTTGGTTTGATTAAACAAAGATGAGAAGCAAAAGTTTGGGAAGTGGCAGGAGTCCTTCCAGCTGTCCAACGTTTTGATCTGGTCGGCAGCCCAGCTCTGAGTCTGCCAAAGCCGGAGATTTAGCTGCGCTCGAACAGGTGTAGGATTGCTCTTTTTCACGACGACCTCCACATCCCGGTGGAACCGAATGGCATTTGTAAGCCTTGACGAGGACTTTGCTGTGTGCCTCAGCCAGATAGACACTTCGCAGCCATCGTTCAAGCCGGAGGGGAAGACCTGGCACTTGACAAATTCCGTTTGGAAGTCGGAGGTCCAGAACTCGCAGGAGTACGTCACAATGTCCATCGTTTTCGGCTTCTCGATGACTATCGACATTTCAGCAGCTGGAAAAACCAAATAATTAATTGTAAGTTGATCTACATTTTGAAAAATTGAATCATCACATGAAAGCCAAACGAAATAATGGATTCCCTGGCGGACCCGTCGATTCTAAGAATCGAGCGACTTGGTTAGTCGATTGTCATTCGATCGTTGGTCGATTGCGATGTCGACTCTGGGTAGCTTAAACGACCTACAATCGAGTTCCCTGAAAGTCGATAGTGAGTCGATTCAAGCTGGAAATCTGTAGGAATCGAGTATAAGTCGATTAAAAACAGATTATAAGGAAATTGTTTCAAATCGAAGGGAAATTCACATTGAGACTCGATTCCAACAGATGTCCAGCTGAATCGACTCGCAATCAACTCTCAGGAAACTCGATTGTAGCTCGTTTAAGTTACCTACACTCGACATCCCAATCGACCGTCGATCGAATGGCAATCGACTAAGCCGGTCACTCGATTCTTAGAATCGACAGTCGGCCGAATTTGAATCGACGCGTCCGTTACCCTGGCGGACCTGTCGATTCTCAGAATCGAGCGACCCGGTTAGTCGATTGTCATTCGATCGTTGGTCGATTGTGATGTCGAGTCTGAGTAGCTTAAACGACCTACAATCGAGTTCCCTGAAAGTCGATTGCAAGTCGATTCGACCTGGAAATCTGTTGAAAACGAGAATAAGTCGATAAAAAACAGATTATAAGGAAATTGTTTCAATCGAAATGAAATTCACATTGAGACTCGATTCCAGCAGATGTCCAGCCTGAATCGACTCGCAATCGACTTTCAGGAAAGTCGATTGTAGGTCGAGGTCGACCATCGATCGAATGGCAATCGACTAAGCGAGTCACTCGATTTTTAGAATCGACAGTCAGTCGAATTTGAATCGACGGGTCCGTTAGGATTGTCGATGACGAATTATATTTTGAAAAATTAATGTGAGAGGTAATTATTCTGGATACTTACCTATGGTATAGTATTAGTAGATCAAAGTTAAGTTTTAAGTCAGTTGGTGACTTCGAAGAGTACGAATCAGAGTACGACTTGTTCACAGTCTGGAGATTCTGTTGCGAATGAATGACTTTGTTGCAAGACAGGACTTATAAAGGACTCCTCAATGATGAGCTTGAATCAGTTGAAAGAGGTAATTCGGGGTGATTGGACGATCATTTGCGGGGTCAGGAGACGGCGATTTTGATTGGTTTGGCGCTGTAGACATTTGCATACGCAAGGACTCAAGGGGCGGGACAAGGCCCTGGGGAGTGGAGGGGGAAGAACGTGGAGATGGCGGGCGTTAGAATGTGGCAATAGGAGGGGGAAGGGCGATCAGGAGAATCCATTGGCGTGAAGGAAATGTAAAAGAGAATTCTATCTTATTTTGGACTATTTAAGCAACTTCACGTCAAATGCGAAATGAAAAATATCTCATGCTTCCGGTTGTCTTCATGATTTTTTTCTGAGATGTGAGATGTATGAGAACAAGCTCTCATAATTTTTTTAAGGCGATTAGTTTTTTTCCAGCGATTTATTAATTTTCATAAATTATCAGTTGTTGACATTTTTTTATCTAGAAAGAAGGGAAATAATTGATTTTAAATATTGGAAATTGAATTTTTGTTTCCATACATCTGAAGATGATCATAACGGCTTCAATATTGGTACAATTATACATTCAATTTTCAAACTCATTATTGGACAAGCAATTGTTCCTTTCAATATACAATTATTCAGAAATTTAATTTTTTTTCTTGAACTTTTAGGAGTAGATTGAGGACATAATTACCAATATTCTCCCCGAGTGACAGTTACTTTAATTTAAATTTATATTTACAAATGATTGCCTGTTAAATTCATTAATGTCATTTTCTTTAGCAAAATTAATTGAAAAAAATTATACAATTTAGGAATTAATGAATTTAATTCATAAATTAATATTGTTAGGTCATTTATATTAAATACTCACAAATTGATATAAAAACAACCGATCATAAAACATGTTACAAATAAATTGTCATTGATTTTTACCCTCAGTAACAATCAGAGGAGAAGTATACACGTTTTCCATTATATATTTATATATATATATATATATATATATATATTTAACGGAATGTTTTCCAAGAAAAATACAAATAGTATCCTTACAATAGGCCACCGCCCGAGGACCTTCAGCCAGGTGTTTACATGTGATTCCTATTCGCAGACTTGAAGAATCAATGAAAACCCCCGTGCAAGCTCTTAAAAACTAAATTAACATTCCAATTTTCTTAATGAGTGATCTATACATTTTTTCTTCATATGTGCGTAAAGTAAGACTTTAGGACTTTTTAGAGACTTTACACTTCTCGCAATACATTTAAAAATATTGTGCGATACGTCTATAAAAATCCTACTTTACTTAACGCTGTAGTACATTACATTTTTGGAAAGTGTGAGGGTACCCTACGAGCCATAGTATATTTCGTAACAAGTGAAAAAAAATGGTTTTTGGCGCGTGGGAGCCGAAGACTCGCCTTGGGCTCGTGATATAAACCTCCCACTCGCCAAAAACCATTTTTTTTCACTTTTTACGAAATATAATGTGTCATCTCAATGTGTCGAAAAGGGACTGAAAAGTTACTTTTTCGAAACAGCGTGATGAAATAGTCCATTATGTCACCAGGCAATGAAAGTATTATTTGACGAATGTGGCTTAAAAATTAAATCACATGAGTCAGATAATACTTTTATCGCCGAGTGACGTATAATATTTTTCATCACGCTGTGTCGGAAAAGTAACTTTTCAGTCACAGTCTGCTTCACGTCGAGTGACTGAAAAGTGCTTTTCCGACACATTGAGATGAA